>ML976716.1:364420-405344 GCA_010015655.1 Bimuria novae-zelandiae CBS 107.79
TTATCCTGTTCTCATACAAAAATGGCGGGTGGGCGGATCAATGTTGGTGGGCCGCGCGATGCGCGCTAAGGGTGGAGACACAATAAAAACGAGCTCCTTCGTAGTCGAAGGCGCGTCCCACACCCACACCACCTCCAGGGATATGATCACGCGGACACTAGGTTAACGCCTTGGCGAACCCTCGCAGTATCTATATAACCCCGCGCCTACCTCTCCTCTTGTTTCCCCCACGCCTTCGGGTTTCCCGCACAGGGGATGTCGTGGAGACGAGGACGCTTCTTGGTGAAGGCCCGCGCCAAAAAGACTGTCCGAGTAACCACGACAAAACTGTGTGAGCATAAGGCTCAAGAGTGTGTTCGCCCTGACTTGCGCATAGGGGCTTGAACGGATATACGGCTCTCGACTCACTTCAATCCCTCTACCGATGTCCTCAACGGTGGCAGCACTTCGTTCACACTACGAAGGTGCGCCTGCGTGGAACGGAGTAGCGGTTGATTATGGATACGGCTCACCAGCTGGACTCCGCCAGAGGAGGAACTTGATTGACAAGGCACGCATCTCTGATGCTGTGTTCCCTGTCTCCAAGCTCATGTTCGCCTTGAGGACGAGATTCTACTCATGCGCCATTTGCTGAGCGCCGTATGGCGCCGCAATGCACCGCTGAGGCTACAGCTCAATAGGGGTACGCGTGCTCGCTCGATTCATCTTGCTTGAGCGGTGGCTCCTGAGCGAGTGGGACTAGGGCTCACACACACACACCATACCATAGGTATATGTACAATTTTTGGAAACACACGATATATTTTTTTTCACCAACTTCATTGCGCGGTGGCAAGCTGCCAAGGAAGATACCATATAGGAATTTTACGCTATAGCTATCACATCTAGCTGGCGAACAACGTAGACGTTTAAGCACACCGCTGTATAGGAGATCCTCGCGACGCTATGAAGTTCCATACATTAATAACTAAATATACGTCTTCTCCACCTAGGCCATACGAGGCATAGCTATGCCCACCAAGCATCGCAGTACCTCAGGCTTTGTTTGCCGCACTGCAAGCGACAGCATCTTAAACATCATAAACCAAAGTCAGTACAGCGTAGGCAGCTAGCTTAAACGTCACTCGCAGCTCCACCAACTCAAGGGATTGTACATAATCGGCAGAGCCAGCAGCTACCATCGGAACGGACGCCGACTTCAAGCAGTCGTCGAGAGCAGCGCGCATGGAGACGGTCATCGCGCTTGCGGTCGAGACGCCCATAGACACCATGAATATTGCGAAATAGCGCATGACAAGTAATCTGGGCATAACTATATTCAGGATCACGGAGTCCATCCAACGGCATAACCGCATAAATACATCGCGTTGAACTTAATTTTGTGTCATTGCCCGCTCGTCGCTCACACTCCGTCTCGCGAAGTGCACAGCGCCGGGAACTACCTATGGTCTCACATATCCTACCACTCCCTTAAAACCGCACTTTGGCCCATCCCATCCAACCAAAACTACATGTACACACTATAAGGAGCTAACCCAGCCCAAACTCTCCGAAAAAAAACTCGATGCAGATCCGCCCAATAAGCCAGGCAAGGAAACTCATTACCATGCATCGTATCGCTAAATATACATGTACACTTAGACAATCTGGCCCTGGCCATTCTCTGCGTCACTTATGTCCCCGAAAGGGTTGAAGATGGTACGACGTCGTGTTATCGCTGTACTCAAGGACGGTACGGGAGCTGCTGCTGCTCCGGAGAGCTTGGCGAAGCCGTCCGGTACGGATTCGTCAACGCAGTCGAAGCACTTGGCCTCAAGCCTCCCGACGCCGGCGGCGAGCGCTGCTGCTGGAGCTGTATCGAGGGCGGCTCGCGCGCCTGATTGCGTGGCGGCGGCGGGATCATAGTTTGGTACTGGTACTCCTCGATGTTGCCTGTAGAAATAGAGCTAGGAGAAGCTGGCGTGCGCGGCGCAGGTACTGGCGGTGGCGCATACGGGGTAGTGGACGGGTTCACAGCGAGCGGTAGCGGGGGCATGCCTTGTCGCGGCTCGTTGGTTTGGTACCCGCTGGTGCTGTAGCCACTGGGCGTGGGTGCGAGGGATGCGCCTCCTTTGCGGCGGCCACCGCTGCTGGCTTTGTGGAGTAGACCGCGAACTTCATCGAGATCGGGTCGGTTGCTGCTCATGCTCGGGCGTCCGTCCATGCTCGGCCGACCGATGGTGCTGGCGTCGTCGCGTTGACCCCAGGTATCATCTCGAACAGCATCGACGCCAGGCTTGCGGTTGTTGATCTGGCTGATAGCGGTGCTCTCAGAGTTCATGCCGAGGTAATCCGTCGAGGTAGACTTGCCCCTGTCTTCGTCATCGTCCTTCTTGTTGGTAGGGTTCATTCGAGCGGCATCCTTCTCATTGAGATATTGCTGTCGAACGGCCTGCGCTTGCTCTGGCGAGATAGCTACCGACCACGAAGGCTTGTTGGCATCGCCGAGAGCAGCATCGCTGCCACCAGGACCCGCAATCGGGACTTTTCGCAGAGCCACGACCAAAGCACACATGAATTTCGAGCGTCGGGAAGCGCGGAGACTCTCGTTGGACCAGTTGCTCTTGTGGCGAATCTCTACGCGCAACTCCAGCTTGTTCATCTCGGCAATGCTAACGACCTCGACCTCAATATCCGGGTGGAAATCGCGGTTGTTGGCGGGATCGCGTACAAAGGTCGCCATTTCCTGTTTCAGAGTGTTGATGTCTTCGAAAGACGTGCCGAAATCGCAGAAGATAGCAACTTGCTCCCTCATGGCCTTGCTACGGGTGATGTTCTCCACCCACAAGTTGTTGAGAACGATGTTGGGCGTTTGAACAATCTTGCCGTTATTGACGCGCTTGAAAACGGTATAAAGAAGAGAGATGTGTTCGACGGTGAATTGATCGGTACCCACGTCGACTCGGTCACCGATATCGTAAGGATGCTTGACGAAAAGGAAAATGCAGGAACCAAGGACTTCCTGGCAAGTGGCGGCGAAGACGAAAGAGAGGGACAGCAGAGCCGTAGCAGACGTTGCAAGAGTCGTCACGAAGTTGGGGCTGAGGAAGCAGACAATGACGAAAACACAGACGACGAAGACGATGGTGAACAGCATGGCGTCGAGGGCGTTGATGGCCTGGTCGACATCGTGCATGCTGGATGCAATAGATTTGCGCTCGCGTCCAAATTCGGCGACCGTCATGATCATCTCCTCGAGGGAAATATCGCCGTTGCCGTCCTTGTCCAGAGTACTAAAGCATTCCTCGGCTTCCTGTTGGCGACCTGCGCCCATGACCTCGGCGAGATCTTCCATGTACAGGTTGTCCTTGCCTTCGACGACGAACGAGAGCCAAATACGCCTAGCGAGTGCCTCGGCGGAGCGGTTGTTTTCCAAAGCTTCCACGACGATCGAATGGGCGGATGTGGGGTCGAAGACCTTTTTGCCAGTGATTTCCTGAGCGACAGCACCGAATGCGCCCGTGACCTTGTCGCCAACGCGTCCGACGTTTTGAAATAGACGCATAGGGGTCTTGGAGCCTGAACGATTGTGGCCCATGGTGGCCTTTTTGCTGCCAAGAACGAAAGGCATGCTATCCTGGATTATGTAGTCTTCCTCGGCGAACTCATTGCAGTACTCTGGGAAGAGAGCACGAGACGCTTCGTACATCTGTCCTAGAAGGTGAATACTACGCTTAGACTCCTTGATCTTTGTGTCGAACTGCTTCCTGTGGTAACTGATGCTGATTAGCTGGATGAGGACGCGCTCTGCAAGTATGATGCAGGTGCACACGAGCAGCGCAAGTAGAACCGATCCGACCTTGCCGATCCAGTTTGGCTCGGGCCTATTAGCGTCGCCCCTGCCAGCTCGTTGTTGCACGATGAGAACTTGGTATGTGACCTGGTTGATAATCATCCAGAAAACGAAGGACAGAGGCTTCTCGAGGGCGGCGAGCAGTAGCACATATTTCTTGATGCCGGGACTGACGACGCCGACCAGAAATTCGAAGACGCGAGGGAGAAAGTGGGCAATGATCTTGCACGCCCAGAAAGAAAGCCAAACTAGAATAACATGTCAGCATGGAAAGTCCTTGGTTCTTGACAGGCACCACATACTGATCTCGATCCAAATGAAGAACAAGCGTGGATCTGCACCATTCTTGCCTCCAATCTTCGCGTTCTTTGAAATTACGCCCGTCGCGGCCAGTATAATCGGAATCGCCAGCGCCAGCGCCAGGGGCGCCACGTAGATCATGTACCGCGTGACAATGCTGAAGTTGAGGACCTTCATGTAGAATTTCCCCATTTTGTTGAGGGCTGTCTTGTCCTCTTCATCCCCACCGTCGCTAGAGGTATAATTGCCCTTGGAGTCGACCTTCTGCATGCGCCGGCGGCCATGAAAAAGCCCCTTCTTCTCCGAATGGCCCGTTTTCTCATGTTGAATAGTCGAGGGCGTGTGACTGACGACAGTCTGAAGGGGAATGTCGGTCGTGTTACCCATGGTGCTGCTATTCGGATCGTGCAGCGGCTGGAAACCCTGGCGCGAGAGACGAGTAGAGGAGCGCTTGGAGAGGTTCGCCGACATCGAGGGGGGGGGGAGCGGGGAGCGGGGAGCGGGGAGCGGGGAATCCGTCTTCACCGCGGGCGGGTGCTGGAATGAACAGATCTGGGGAGCTGATCGAGCGATCCGCTGGGTCAGTCTGTTGGGCAACTCGGCGGGATAAGTGGAGAGTCAGTGGAATGTGCGTCGAGCACAGGGAAGGTGGAACAGCTAAACGTCGGACAAGAGAGAGACCGGCTGTCAATTGGGCGTAACGGGTTACAAAACAGGAAACGATGAGGGGTGCAAACGAGCGTGGTTGCGCCCGGGGGACTGCACAGTGAAGCAGAACGCGTCGGGCCGCGAGAATGACAGTGAGATAACGGGAATAAAGAAGGGAAAAGGAAGCAAAGTCTTCTCTTTGAGAATGAGTTTCTCTTGTCACAGCACCCTTGCCCCCATCCAGGAACGCGCGCCACGGCTAAGCTAAATCGGGCCCTGAAACGAAGTTAAAGTCCGGCTGGCAGCAAATCACGCCGCGCCCGCCGCACCGCCTCGCCAACAAACTCTCCTCCGTTAATTCTGGCGATCGACCTGCCGATGCACCGGTCGTAACTCTCCCTCCGCCAGTGCGGCACCGACCTCGAGTGCGTGATGTCAATCGTGCTTCACACCCACCTGTTATTGCGTCAAGCACTCGCTTCAGGAGACACGCAGCGTAAGAATGAAACCCCATCGCGCACCCCTGAAGCACATCAGATCTAGCTACTGACGTCGAGTCGCTCGTCTATCGATACCCCACCGCTGGCTATCCCGAGCGGAGTTTACGTGCTCGGTCGGGGGCATGCTTGCGCTTCAGAATGTGCAAGTTTTGCCTGGCATACAGCCACAACTTCACAAGTCCAGCAAAGCCGAGGCGCAGTGCATGTCGCAAAGTCGCACCCCAAAATGTATACAACCCCGAGCAGTAACGTGGCCGCTGTCGCTGTCATCGCGTTGAAACCTGGGGAACCTGTGCCGCGTTCGCCCTGCTGGAAACGTCCCCGGTTGGCGTCCCACGACCGGGCAGCCGGGTCCTGAAAAGGAGCGCCCTGGCCTTTCCACATGCAGCCCAAAAATAGTTGTGAAATGAAGTGGCGCAGACACGCCCGCTGCAGCTGCTGTGCTCAGGAGCAATAAATCGTTGAAGAAAAATTCAGTCGCAATTGACCCCACAACGTTGGACCTGTCAAGAGGCTATTGGCGGGGCGCGCCGAAGAGGGTGACCCTGCGGCGGCAGCTCTGCGGCTGTCCACTAGCGCAGGGGGAAACTTCCTGAGACGTCGAGAGCAGGGAGCAAGGCATCTGTCATGTGAAAAAACAAAGAGCAAATTGGCAACGTTGGGGCTGTTATTTTGCTGCAATTGCATGTGTGCAGAGGATTCGACGCTGGGACTGTATGGAAGCTGCAGTGTGTACGAACACCGCCGTCGCAACATGCTTGGGTACATCTCCCGAGATCGCATGTTCCCACTTCCTTATTGTCTCCACCAACATTTGTGGAGAGGCGTAGCTGATACGAGTAAAGATATGCATGCTTACTGTCTCTTAAGCATTGCAAAGGGAGCAGCAACGTCACCCGGCAGTCCAGCATCAAGGGGGCCTCTTCAATGACTGCGTCCACCACCAACCCCAACTCAACCTCGGTTTGGGCATACCGAACATTAGGTCAGTGTTCAAACGACTGAGCCACCCTCTGCAGCCAAGCTTCCGCAGCTCCATAAACTGGGCTCATCACGTCGTTGTGGTCCGTTCTCGGTACAACCACACTTCGGTAGCCATAGGCCCTCCTTCCACACTGCACTCTCTCCAACATGGGCGTACTTGTGTCCTGGTCGACCTGTGACGCACTTCTAGCGGGCGTCCAGCAGCTGTCAAACCACTCCCTCCCTTTCTCTCCGACCATGTTGTCGTTTTGAGCATGAAAAGCATCGATCATCCACGTCCGACCCGGGTCTTCTTCATTGATGATCTTGGACAGCAATGGCACAAAGTCGTCGACGTCCGACCAAGATGCATCTTGTGCGCTCCACGAGACGCTCTGAGGCTTCTTGAGGAAGAGCTGTGCATCGTGTGATTGGCCGAGAGTCGATTCTGCAAATTGATACATGACGATGAGGCGGCGTAACTGTTCGACAACTAACAGATCATCGAGATCGATGCTGGAGGCATCTTCATCGCACGTTGCAGTCGAAAACGTGGAATTGATTCCGTGAACAGCCGCTAACGGTAACGCCTCTGTCGATCCAGAAACTTCGGTTTCATTGCTTCTCGCGCCTATTCCACAAAGGGACGCGCATTTCCATGCGACGCGGATGATGCACGCAAATTCGTCGATCACCGCTGTTGGTAGTAATGCGACAACCCTAAGGATGTTCAATTTGGAGTGAGACTGGTGGACCCATGGAGCCTGCTTCGTGAGCAGTGACTTCGCTGTACTGGCTTTCCGCACTCACGAAGAAGCAGACGTACCGATTGCCTGGCGACAATAAATGTGGGTACGTCAGTATCGTGTTCAGCGCGTACACGATGCCTCCGCTATGGCTAGCAATGGACACATGGGGAATGTGGAGGTGTGCGAGAAGCTGTGGTACCAACTCTAAGCACAATTAGAGGTCGTCCAAAATCCTTGAGAGTGCCACTCTGCTACTCACCTAGCCATGTTTGTATTCGCTGTCCCAGAGGCACTGAATTGCTCGCCCCGATCCCAAATCTGTCAGGATGAAGAATACGGATTTTGTGTTTCTTTGCCTATAGGTGGTAGTCAAAGTCAGAGCTGGCCTCAACACATCAGTGGTGGCTGGCTTTGGGCTACACACCAGTTGATCCAATGGCGAATACGCAAGCCGTCCTCCTGTCAGCCCACCACAAAGGAGGACCACAGCGTCGCTGTCCCGGTCGCCAAAGTCGGCATACGATATTCGGCAGCATTGTGGCCGGCCGTTGCCGGGATTTGGAGGGAGTATATAGATTTGATGGAATCGCCGGTCGCAGAGGAACTCGATTATTCCCATGATGTGCGAGTTGCACCGCAAGATGAGCCAATCTGAAGCGGAGGGTTCAATGGGCAGCCGTTGGTGCGGTACAAAAGCATATTTTGGATCAGTGACGTGGGTCTCAGGTATGGGGTTTTAGTACGGGAAGGCGCAACCAGCACCTCAGCGTGCAACAGCGATGTAAGTCAAAATCATGCCGTGGACTTTGAAGATTATTTCGCCTATTCATGCAGTAACCCGATCATATGAGTAATCGTGAGCAGCATTGTTTCGTTCTTTTCTGGCTGGACATCACCATTGCTAGATAACGTGAATTCCACGTACATGACGAGCTCGAGGGCGCGTACAGTAAGCTGAGGTACTCTCGTCTCTATACCGAAGTCGGTGTCATTCTGTTGACGGACCAACATTCTAAGCACGGTTAAATATCCCTGTTACTCACCTTCGTAGCGCGATGTAAGATTTTAAGGATCACGAGAATACGAGCTGTCGTACGGAAAGCGACCCTAGCGTGACAGATTTACGTTTTCTAATCCTTCAGAAGATGACTGAGTATCGACTCCTAAGAGTTTTCTGATGGGTAGCACAGCTATTGCGAGGACGATGAAGCCGATAATTTCGCCAGGAGCTTCTCGCGCCAGTTTTTAGAATCGGAAAGTCCCGTCGAATTCGGTCTGCCTGCAGTATACCAGCCATGGCCTTATGGCTACAGCCGTCGGAATGTATAGTCGCTTTCATCCGCCCCTAATCCTTTCAGAACGACTGTTAGTGAACCCGGTGTTCCCGGTAGGCGGAAGAAAGTAGGCATGGGCCATCAAGATGCATCCAATCGCATGCAGGACGCCGAGCTCAAAGTCTTGGGTGCTGACGCCATGCTAGTGTTGTTGTTAAGAGTTTGTAAAAGTAGGGAAGGAGCGATGTAAGAACGCGAAGGAAGGCACACACTAGCCTTCTCTAAGTCGTTCCAAGACCCTACCACGTGCCCGCCTCCGGGTTAAAGGGAATCACATCCGGTAGCACAACGTCCCCACTACTCCACATTCTCTACATTGAGCCTATTCCTTGGCCTCCAGAATCTGCGTTCCTGCATGACGAATCATAACGATCCAATCATGTACCTTCCCACCTCAGCTTGGCTTGCAGGCACCGGAGTAAATCTCACACATATTAAATAACAGATTGTGGCGGCCGGGCCGACAGCGTAGTTTCCCTAGCCCATAGACTCGCGCAATTATGCGGCCTTTCGACAGATGAACCAGGAGCGATCCTGCAGCTTCTGATGTGCATATAAACAATCAAGGGAGCTGGTCTTTGGGGAAGCTGCTCCACTCTTTCGTGCATTCTGGGGACCCCGTTCACATTATGAAGTATACCGGTGCTTTGCTCGCCATTGCGGCTTCTGCTGCTGCACATCCTGGAGGCCACAAGCCGAAGCCGCAGGCAGATGCGGATGGCAAATATACGCTCACGGCTCCGGGAATCAAGGCTCAGGTACGAACCCTCATTGGGAGCTTTTGCGCATGTTCAACTTGGACCGGACCCTTCCTAGCTAGAATACCTGGAAGAGGCTTCCCATCTAGCAATCCACGACGAACGGTCGCTACACGAGCTGACCTTTCGCTAGTTCATCCCGTATGCTGCGACTCTCACCAACCTTTTCGTGAAAGGTACACAATGCGAGTTATATTGTGAGAGCGGTCGCTGATTTGTACAGACAAGAACGGTGTTGAGACGGACATTGTGCTCGGTTACGACAATACCTCTTACTACGGTACGTCTACAAGTTCGCTCAAGACTTTGATCTGACCGTATGAAGCTGTGGATCCTGGACACCCAGTCTACAATGCCATCCCTGGGCGCTATGTCAACCGTATCGGAAACGGCACTTACACCCTCGACGGCGTAACGTACCACACCGAGAAGAACGATGGTCCGAACACGCTTCACAGCGGAACGAACAACTGGTCGTACCGAGTGTGGAACGTCACGGATGTTAGCGACACATCCATAACGTTTTCGATCAAGGACCCTTCCAATTCCTCGCTTGGCATGATTGGCGACGTCGAAGCCAGTGTGACCTACTCCGTGTCCAAGAACAAATGGAGCATCGTGATAGATGCCAAATCGCCACAGAAGAGGACACCTCTGATGCTCACGCAGCACACCTATTTCCAGCTTGATGCGTTCAAGAACCCGGCCAACAGGACGATCTGGAACCACACCCTATACGCACCTGAGGCTAAGCGCGTGCTGAAGGCTGACCAGAATGCCTTGCCCACCGGCGAGATTGCCAAGGTGCCGAAGAAAGACATCGACGACTTCTGGAGCAAGCCTCACCAGCTCGGATTCGCGTCTGGTAATTCCAACTTTGAGAACCACTGCGGTGGCGGCTGCCACGGATACAATGGCGCTTGGGCGTTTAACGATAAGAGGAACAAGAAGGACGTTGCGCTCACCCTCAGCAGCGCGTTCAGCGGCATCAAGGCTGAGCTCACCACGGATCAGGATGCCGTTGTTCTGTACACGTGCAACTGGAACGACGGAAAGACCGAATTCAAGAGCACCCAGGGTATCGTTGGCCAGGACAAGTTCATCCCGCGCGACGGATGCATCGCCATCGAAGCCCAAGACTACGTCGACGGAATTAACCAGTAAGTCGCCCTTTTTGCGGAGACATCAGCACATGGCTAATGATGCGCGCAGCCCTGAGTGGGGTCGTCTCGATGAGCAGATCACCGGTCCGGGTGACAAGTACCACTGGGCATCGTCGTGGGAGTTCGGCACCATCTAGGCGGTACATAGGCGCGGAGAAAACGGGGCAGCTATGCCGACAGAAAAGGACCTTTGTACAGTAAAAAAGTCGCCGATGACTCTGCACATCTCGTTCAAATGGGGTACTATTTGTGTCTATCAGCGCGCACATGGCATTGATGAGAAACCAAAGTATTTGTCTGTTGGGCAATGCCTGTCATACTAAGGGCTAGTGCACTTCGTCATCGATGTCAGAGCTCAAAGCCTCACTTTGGGCAGCGACAGGCTGGGCGAGTGGGTCGCATAGTCCACGTCAGGTGGGGACCTGTCGTCTTTTGGCAGGTTTTAGGTCTCTGATGTTGAATGCGATGAAGTACACAACGGGTTGCGGTTGCAGGTGCGGGGCCAAGCAGAGACCATGCAGAACACGCTCCAGTAGGTCGTTGCGTAGCTACGTGACAAAGAGTGACCCATCGCGCGTTTGTTTTGCTTTGGGCGCGAATATCTAGGTGCGAACGAGACACAGTAACGTGTCGTGTGGGTGAATTGCATGTGAGCTGGCTGCGCTTTCCCCCGCTCATCGGCCCTAATCTACGCCTACCGGGAGAGCTTGTTCGCCAAGCGCATACATCATCCAAGCCTCCCGCTCCATTCTACTTTGCCCACCTCAGCACACAAACACTCGCCGCCGTTGTCGCCATTTCTATTCACGCCCGCTCCAGCAGCCCATGCACGCCCGCGCTCGGTGTGCGACTGGACAACCCCGCAGCAGGCCCCGTTGACCTTGTGAGCAGTGCCGCCGTGCATACAGCCATAATATCATGTCCTTGTGACACGCGCTATCTCTCGCACCCCTCGACCCTCGCTGCAACCAACAGATAAGGGAGGACATCGCGTGCTTGTGCGCTGATCTTCGCGAGCTTTCGCACAAGGGCGCTGTTGTGTCGTCACCTACCTAGGTGCATCGCCCGCCTCCTCGCAGCCCTCCGAACGACGGCAGCGACAGGCCATCACCATGGGCAACAGCCAGGCAAAAGAGTCGCGACCCGGATCTTCCTGGGGCCAAGGGCGCCCTTCGAACAGTCGCCAGCCCAGCTCGCCCACCGCATCCGGTCCTGAGGAGTCTTCGCGGCACGGCAGATCCGGTAGCGGCGTATACGGAAACGCACGGAACGGGCGGGGAAGCAGACCAGATCTGTCCTTTCTGGGCATCGGGAACAGCTCTGAGCGCGACCCGGCGCTAGAACCACGACGTGAGACCAAGGCAGAGCGAGAGGCGCGCAAGTTGGAGAAGGAACGGCAGCAGCGCGCGCAAGATCGGGAGCGCAGCATCAAAGAGGAGGGAGTCGATGGGGGCTTTCTGGTGACATTGGGCACGTACACCGGCCCGGAAGACTTCAGCAAGCCCGTCGTGCGACAATTACAGGTAAGTGCTGTGGAAGCTGCGTCATGATCTCATCGTCTCACGTACGTCCAGATAGAGCGCCGTCTGGCTCCATTTTGGAAGGGGCTCGATGATCACGAAGACACTTGGACTGAACATCAGCTGGTAGCTGTCGTAAACGGCAAGCCTCTTCCTGCAGCCGACGAGATCCCGGAAGAAGAGCCGCCGCGACCGAACAATCTCAGCACCGAGTGGAATCCCCGCAGCTCAAACCAAAACATCAATAGCCTAACCGTTCCAATGGGCGCGCGCACCATGTCGCAGAACTCCGACCGCTCTACAAATCTCACAGCGTCCCATCCGGCCTTCTCGCTTCCTTCGCCGACCTCACCAATCTCTCATTCGTCGCCCTCATCGACACCGTTCTTCCGTGGCCGCGCGAAAACCCTTGCCGCACTCACAACGGGGTCTCGGAATGCCTCACAGACCGAAATGACACCCCAAGAGGCCCAGCTTCCAAAGGACCCCTACGTCAATGGCCAACGTATCGAAGTGTTCCTGTACAAAGATGCTTCTGAATGCCCTATTTGTTTTCTATACTACCCGCCATATCTTAACAAGACCCGCTGTTGCGACCAGTCTATTTGCTCAGAATGCTTTGTACAGATCAAAAGACCGGACCCTCATCCCCCAGAGCATCATGGCGATTCGAACGATGCAGGAAGCCCTCCACCCGAGCCACAGGAGGATGGAATGCTTGTGTCAGAGCCCGCTTGTTGTCCGTTCTGTGTACAGCCCGAATTTGGCATTACTTACGAGCCGCCGCCATTTAGACGCGGATTGGTATATGCCAGCTCGAACCAAAATCCACTGGGAAAAGCAGCATCCGCTATGTCATCGACTTCTTCACTGAATTCGCAAGGCCTGACATCACCTGGACGGAGAAGAGCAGGCTCTCTCGCAGCTACAGATGCATCAGTCATCACCACAGATCGTGTTCGGCCTGATTGGGCCAAGAAATTGGCCGATGCGAGGGCTCATGCTCTTAGAAGGGCTGCTGCAGCGACCGCACTGCATAATGCTGCCTACATGATGGGCAATATTCAGTCCGACAGTCGAGGTTTCACCCTCGGAAGGCGACGGCGGACCATGTTCGGCAACGACAGTGCAAGTAGTAGCGGCGTTGGGACGCCTCGTGGAGACGTGGGTGCGTTACTTGCTGCAGCGGCAGCGCAAGGATCTTCCAGCCGCAACGAAGGCCAAAGCGACTTGACGTCTAATCGACAAAGCTCCCGACGTGGAAATAGGTTGGAAGACCTTGAAGATCTCATGATGATGGAAGCTATCCGGCTCTCTCTCGCTGCCGAGGAAGAACGCAAGAAGAAGGAAGAAAAGGAAGCCGCCAAAGAAGCGAAAAAGGAGGAGAAGAAGAAGGCCAAGGAGGTGAAGAAAGCCGAGAAAGCTGCGCGCAAGAGTGGTTTCTTCCTGAGTCCGAGTCAAGATGATTTACCGGGCGGATCATCATCGGCTACGGGCAAGGGGAAAGGTGTGGATCGCTCGGGTTTCAATGCGATGAGTGAGCCGACGTCCACATTAGACGCTTCGTCTTCCAGAGACGCCTCCCAGAAGCATCTAGAGCAAAGTCGATCTACGCTGAACACTTCATTACAGCGTGAAGTTAGTGGTACAGGGACTTCACCGTCTTTGGACCCCTTTGGTAGGGAACAATCGCCTCATCGTTCCGCTTTGCGCAATCTTTCGAACGCGTCCTCATCGGCATCTTCATTCGACGAGTCTTTACCAGGTTCACTTCAGAACGATAGTCCCGGGAACTTCGGAGCATCGACATCCTCATTCGGTCCTAGCCCCAATGCTTCTGGCGTCAGTCTGGGCGGCGCAGACGACACTCCACCCCAGGGCACATCCGGCACAGAACCCATGTTCAACTTCCGGAGCCTGGCAGAAGTCATCACGAAAGAAGAGGACAAATCCAGCGACAACCCTCAACACATTGAAAACGTTGCAGAAGGCACATTTGCTACTCCCAGCGCTAATGACGCCTCGTCGGCACCCGCTGACGGTAGGCGCACTCCTCCGCCACCCAAAATCGCCGTAGACCCATCGCAGGCGCCCATATTGCCCGAACTGGAGCCGATGTCTCCTTTAGACGCGAGCGTAGCGACGCTTAGACCCGACGAAGCCTCCCGCCCAGCAGACGACGACGACGACGACGAAATCGAGCCCGCGCCCCGCGTCGAAGCCGTTCCGCGGGACTCTACAGAGCTTGGTCACAAGCACATCGGGAACGTGAGCATGGTTGATCGCATAGGGCACCACCAGCATACGCAGTAACCTTTTCCTTTGTCATACATACACTTTTCCATTGCATCGAGGCGTTTGGGCGAGGGGCCGGGGGATACATCTCTGAGATACTCGGCGCAGAAATTTGGCATGGTGGCGGGTGTCCCTGATGGGGGTTTCTTTATATAATTTGCTCTCACGAGATGGGGGCGGGAGTAGTCATATTGTGTTTTCTTTGGGGTGTGGGAGTCGGGGGATGCATATGGATGGGATGGGACTAGGCGCGAGATTGAGTTTGACGGACACGTGGGGTGTCTGAGTACTGATATAAGCGGCAAGTTAATGGAGAGAGTTACATTGTTGCAGAACTACAGTCGCATGACGGCTTCATCTTCTTGACGTGTCTCTATCAGGACATACCATAAGCGGTACATGTTTCCCAGCGCGTCAGAAGCTCTTTCATTCCCCATCACACCTCAGGCCCCTACCCTACAACTCCAACGTCCCAATCCTACTCCCCACGCCACCTCTCTCGCCCCACGGCCCCTCGCCCACCCTCCTCCTCACCATCGCCAGCACATCTTCCCTCCCACCCCTCTCCTCCAACACCCGCCCCAACGCCTTCAGCACCTCAAACCTCTTGCTAGCAACGTGCCACGCCGCATTCTCAGCATCACCCCGTCCGCCTACGAGGCCTGAAAACGTCGTCGCCGGCTTGAGCAACAGCGGCAGCACGGCTGCGCTGCGGGCAGGATCGAGGATGAGATCGAGGCCTGTGGGTGGGAAATCTTGGACCGACGGAGGTGCGTCTGGGAGGGGAAGCGGGGATGTAGCCCATGACGACGTGATGAGCGCAGAGAGAAGGGTCAGCGCGGCGAGCGCGGTGTCTTTGACAGCGAGGGTGGAAGCGTGCGTAGCGAGGTCGGCGAACATGGAGGGATACCGCGCGTAGTACACCGCTGTGAGGACCCGCGCGTAGACAGCCTCGTGCTCCCTGCGTGCCGCATCCGCGCCGGACGGTTCGACAACAGGGAACGTTAGCTCGTGCGCGGGCGGGCCGTGGAAGATAGCGGCGAGGGTCTTGAGCGCGTCGGGCGTCGTGCGTGTCACGGGGAGGGCGAGGTGGAGCGCTGCGTCCCACGCGGGGCTGCCGGTGGGGGTGAGCGGGATGAGTGTGGCGCGCGGCATGGCGGCGAGGATGCTGAGGTCGTGGGGCTCGCATTTTGGGAGGGTGCGGGCGAGGTAGGCAAGGATAGTAGGGAGTTCGGGGCTGGACGAGAAGTTTTGCGGGTATGTGCTGGCGTAGTCGCTGAGGTAGAGGGCCGTCCGCGGGCCGAGGAAGGAGTGCTCTAGCCCGGGCGTGTCGGTTGTGTGGAAGTCGATGATATGCTTGTGGATGTTTTGTTCCTTCAGGAAATCCAGTGATAGGCTTGAGTCGTAGGGGCTGGGAGAGGTTAGTGGGATATTGTGTGGTTTTCGTGCGGATACGTACGTTAGATGTGGTTTGGTTTTGACGTTGACGATGAGCTCGCGGTAGAAGTTGATGAGCGTCATGTGCATGAGTATATCATCTTCCGCGTCCACCATCTTCAGCGAAGCATAATGGAGGATGCCTTGGCCTTCGGCGAGACCGACCTTCTTTTCGATGTCCATCCCATGGTTTGAAGTGATGGTGCTCCAGTCCAGGGCGCCAATTTTGGGCAACCAGTTCAGGAGCCGCGCCTGGGAGATCGTCTTGTCACGCTTGGTCAGCAACGGAAACGGAGGGTTTGACAGAGATTTCAGTGAAGTGTAATGGTAATAGAGGGACACGATATCGCGGTCGGTGAATAAACGTCTCCACATGGGCCCCGCACCGTACGTATGCATTGGTGCCTCTCCAGCTATGGCTGCCGGCTCGTTCTTGGAAGCTCGCAGGAGTGATGTGAGAAGCTCTTCAGCCTGTCCAGCGACTCCAGCATCTGACGTACAAAGCCACAAACGCACCACAGCGGCCATGACAGTCGGTCGGTTCGCGAGTGCCTGCGCATCGTTGCTCCCTGCTGCAGCCTTCTCCAACAGCGAAAGGATGAGACCGTGGACGGACGTTGCTTGCAGATCTAGACCGATCTCAAAATCGACATCTTTGATATGCTCAAACCCATACGGTTCGGTCAGTTTTGTGACGAAATGGATGAGAGGTGACGGATCCTGCTGGAGTTTTGGCAGCAGAGCAGCTATCTGGAGAAACAACGGGCCAGTCTCCTGCCATATTCGAGCTCGGTACTCCGGGGTGCTTGTGAAGAGCTCGCATTGCTCAAGCAGATCTGCATCTAATGCTGTCGAAGGATCTTCATCGATCTGTTGTAGATGCTCGGAGAGTTTAGGGAAGACAGCCGCTGGTCCTTGGGCCATGTTGGTATAAGTGTGCTCACTGTTCTTTGACCAGGGTAACCTATTGCAATAGAATCCTGTAGGGAAGCACACTGATACAGAAGATGTGCGAGTAGTTGCGGTGGCGGTTTTGAGCTTTTTCCGTTCAGTCGTTGCATTGCGCGCAACGTACAGCACTTGTGTGGCGGAAAGCTTAGTGGTACCTTAGTCTAATGGCCGCACGGACCGCGCTAGTATACGCTTATCCAATTGCGCTAACCAGAAGTGGCACACACCATGTGTGTAACTACCTCTTACGCTCGAGCTCTCATACACGACCTACTTGGCATCTATGGCAGTATCTAGAGAAAGAAGAAGATAATAATCGTTTTTCATGCTCACGTTCGTATATTTCTCTTCTTCTGGCTAACTCCAAATTTCGAAAGCGGACATGTGCACCATCACAGCGCGACCTCCTCAATCAGCGCCAGTACCTCCTCCGGCTTGGTCAAAAAAGCCAAATGATCAACCTCAATCCTCTTAACCACCGCCCCCGCAATCCCAGCTAACATCTCCTGCACCGGTGGGGGAACCGCTTTATCAGCCGTACAGACAACATACGTCAACGCCACATACCTCCACGCATACCTCTTCATAACCGTATCCGTGACCGCAGCACTCTGAGGTATCGCCTTGGCAGTCCAGTGTTCTGCCTCGCCCTTCGACAAGTAATTATACATTGTCGCAAGCGGATCCCGCATCTTGGACTTTCCATCGTAAGTGTAGGGAATTAGGTGACGGACCCACCGTCTTGGTCACAGACTGGCCCAGAGGCATAACGAAAGCGGCGAAGTAGAATAGGTGCATTACACCGCCGTTTAGACCTTTCGCTTTGCGGGTATTCAGAGTGAGTTCCTCAGGCACGGATTCTGCGCCGACGAGGCCGCCGTAAGAATGCATGACTAGGATAGCGGTCTTATTCTCGTCTTCCACGAGCTTTCTGATGGTCGCCTCTACGACAGCAACATCGTCCGTTAGAGTTTGGAAGTGATGTCTGAGCTGTCTTAGTCCAGTGAGAGATAAGATAGCTAGACAACAGAGAAGCCGTGGGATTCGATGAGCTTGGCGAAGGCGTGGTAGACCTCGGGGAGCTGGAAGGCACCCTGTAGAAGGATAATGGTCGGTTTTACGGGCACCGCCATGGTCAAACGTCGTCTGCCCGGTCGCGGGGAGGCACTGTTTTGATTGTTGATCGGCGCAGTGACGTTGACGCAGACGGCTTGGAATGATTTAGGTCACGTTGCGGCCTGTTGGATCTTCTGACTCTAGTGCGAGTTGAGAATAATGTATCGGGAGATGTCGTTAGTATCAGCGGTAGGTATGCCTGCGGCACAGTCTCCACAAACATTGACCGCTGCACGACAGAAGTCGCGCCCAATGACCATGCTGCGTGCGCGCCTCCACGGGCTCACCCGGAGAAGAAGGTGTTTTACGAGACATGGGGATAATTGGTGAGCTAACCAAGACGCTGAAGGGATTTCATATGCGCGTGTCGGGCGTTCGTAGGGAATCCTAAACCTTATATTTACTCAGCGTTACGCGAGGTGTCGTGTCTTTCTTAATTTTTAAGTTAGAAACTTCCCCTAGTAGGGACGAGGTCTATAATGATAGTATAATTATTTAAACACTTATAACGTTGGCCTTTTATCTAGAAATCTCTAGTTTATCTAAGGAATTCCTATAGAAGTGGCCTTATTTTCTATAACTAAAATAAATCTTATTATTATAGCGTCGCTTCCTCTCTTAGTGTATAAGTCTATTATTTTGGGGTTTTTACTAGTTCATTATTAGTCCTTAATCCTATTATCATTCTGGTTCCGTCGCCCGAAAGTTAAGCCCATCTGTAGGCTCGATACATGTAAAGTCACACAGTAAATGCAGGCTTCTCCTCGAGCTCCCAAGAACATAATGAGCGTGGATAAATGCATACACAATCGCGATCACTTAAGGACACACCTACGATATGTATGATAACTTAACCAGGCCAACGTGAGCATTGAGTATTGACACAATATATACATGCTTCAGGGTTGGACCGTACAGTGCCCTCGTTATTCAAGTTTGTACCATGTTTCTCCCAGGAAGGATTGTTAGAGTGGCATTAACAAAATTTGTAAAAGACCCTCGGGAATTACACAAATTGGATCTTGCATCCTAGATTTGAGAGAATACATTAATCTCCGAGACGTGAGGCACGGTGTGGGAGGGCCTCCGACTGCCTAATCGACGCACCTTGTGCCGCGGACCTTTATCGAGCATCGGAACATTCTCGACGCGACCTCTGCAGCGTCATGGCGTTGTCGTTTGGGACCTTTCTGCAGGCTGTGATGCACATCGTGGTCATGACCTCGCCTGCAAGGCTGATGGAAGTTGAGCAACACTTACTGGACTGACCACCTGTTCTGTCCGTGTTTACTACAGCCTCCCTTTTGTATCATAGCGACAATCGACCGCCAATTTGACGGTGTGGACATCCTCGAATTTTTGCACGGACGGGTCAAAACACAATGGCTTCTCCTCCCAAGCGTTCTGAGATTCTGTCGACGGGCCTCTCTCGACTTGCCGTCAACGCTGTCGTCGTCACGACAGTCTTTACGTTCCTGGGGATACTGCTCGCATTCCTACGGTTTCATGCGCGAGGGCGAGCAGCTTTGGGCAAGGACGACTATGTGCTCATGGTTGTGCTTCTCTTTTTGATCCTCCAAATGGTAGGAGTCTATCTGCGTACGTAGTTCTATCCCCAAACCGACGTGACCGCACGCCCGAGTCCTCTAATTTACATAACTGTTGCTGACGTGCCTGCAGACACCTTCCTAGGAGGACAAGGTTGGAGCGTTCAAGATCTCGCACTACATCCGGAGCGGATAACGTGGCTGCTCAAGGTACGTCCACGCCATGATTCATGAACGTACTCTACATCTCTAACACGTCCCCACAGATGATATACTAGCCCGAGCTCGGCTACACTATCGTCATCGTGCTGATCAAGACCTCCATCCTCTTCCCCTACCTCCGCATCTTCGGGCACCTCAAGATGACCAAAATTCACATCTACGTGCTCCTGGCGCTGTCCTGGAGCTGGGGCATCGGCGTCTTTTTCGTCAGCGTATTTCAATGCACGCCCATCAAGAAAGCGTGGTACCCTGAAGTGCCCGGCCACTAGATCGAACTCGTTCCGTTCCTGTGGGGCAACTCGATCTCGAACTTCATCATTGACTGGCTCATCCTGGCGGTGCCGGTCGCTCCCGTGCTGAGAATGCAGCTCTCGCGGATGCAGAAGATCCTGGTCGGACTGTCGTTTCTATGTGGTGTTTTGTAAGAATCCCACCTGCAGTCCCGGGAAGAGGGTCGCAGTTCGACATGCAGTGCAGATGGCTAACCTCACCTTCCGGCACAGAGCATGCATAGCGATCACGGTTCGCTCTGCTATGACGGCGTCGTTCAACGTCGCCGATATCGGGAGTGAGTCTCCCGACCTTTTGTGAGCATGAAAGCCCGCATTAACACGCGGTCAGTCTCTGACTACCACGCTGCCGTCTGGATCCACCTTGAGCCCTCGCTCGCGACCATTTCATGCTGCTTGCCTGTCCTCGCGCGTATCTTGTCGCGCGGAGTGGTCAAGGGGGATCCGCAACATTACGACACGCGCCATAGGCAAGGACGACTCGAATCAGAGCGACAGCTCGAATAGTCAAGGTGCGGTGGGCAGCAAGTACAGGACGCTGCCGGGGAACGAAGCCTTAGGGGCCTTGAATTGGAATATACACAAGTCTGTTACGACGACGGTTAATAGTCAGGGCGCGGAGAATGATGATTATGAGTTGGGATTGTTGCTGCCGGTTGTGAGCTCGTCAGGAGAGAGGGCGCTGAGGGGCCAGATGGCGAGTGCGATGATGTAGGGATGGAGCGATGTTTGTAATGACGAGGCGTATGCGTAGACGTATCAGCGAGGTACCTTGCGGCACGGTTTCCAACGAACATTCAGTGCGGATTGCACGACGGAAGTCGTGCCTGGAGCACATGTGTCAGAAGTTCAACGGGTGGCCTAACTGAACACTTATATTCAAAGTTCACCCCCGCATTGCGGGAAGCGTGGAACACACTAGTGTAGACCTTCGGCTTCTGTGTTGGCTATGCTAGGGCGACGAGACCGAAGCATAGCATAGACAGAAGCAAAATCAATCGCATTCAGATGTCAAAGCACATCGTGGGTATCATACCAAACCGTAACGCCCTCCATCGAGTCCTCTACACTGAAGAAAAAGCTTCCGTCAGGCCCTTGCAAGCAGAGTCCTACTCGTACGTGTTGTCGTACGGGTCTGCTTCGTCGAGATCGTCGTCTTCGCCGTTGTCAAAGTATTGCTCTGCGTTGTAGTCATCGTCAGCCTCTTCCGAGTCGCTCGACACGGCAGACCAGTTGTCTTCGTCGTCGCCTTTTTCTTTTTCCTCTTCGTCTACAACCTCCTCGTCCTCGCCAGGCTCTTCCTCCTCGTCTTCGGCCCGTGCCTCGGCTTCGCGCGTCCGGCCCTCTTCCTGCTCAATCTGCTGCTGGATGGACGACTTTTCGCTGATCTTGGTGGTGACGGCGAGGACACGCTTCTTCTTGTTGCTGCCGCGGTCGAGGAACTGGCGGAGTTCGGGAGGGAAGAGTTCGTGTACTGCGCGCTCGCGTAAGTTCAGAGTCTGGCTGCACCGCGTCATACCAACATACCGAAAGGACGAGAATCTAATTTTGGTAGTTTGCGCTGCGGTTTACGATACTTTGCGGAATAAGTCTCGTTTCCGAGGAATGGATCAAACAGCGACTCGTCAGTGGGCGCGATCTCGCCGGCTTTGCGCTTCAGGCCCGTCTTCATGCCATCGTTGAGGACAGTGTAGAAGTCGCCATTGTGCGCGCGGTCGCGAATAGCCGTGTAGTACTTCATAGTCACTTTCTCGTACTCGCTGGGCGGAGGTGCCTGCGCTGGCGGGGCGCTCTGGCATGTTTTAGCAGCAGTCGCGAAGGGCACCCTAGAATTGGGCAGGAACAAGGACAACTCACCGGGAACCGATCGCCAGGTCCCTTCTGCAGTTCGATGCCAGTCAGGTCCCACGCCATCTCAGTGCCCGCGATCATGACTGTTCCTGGCGCACTTCGGTGCCCGCCGGCGCCGCCGCCGCGCCCACTACCGCGTCCACCTCGAGACATTCTGTTGATTGTGAAAGAGTTGGAAAAGGTTTGGAAAGCCGATTGCTGACCGGCAGAAATCGCGTCTGGGGAATTGAGGCTTTAGAAGCGAAGCATAAGTTGTTAGTAGTGAAAGAACGCTGGAGGTAAAATTTAGGGTGAGTCGAAGCTCAAGCCGCGGACTTTAGTTTGGTGGGGCACGCGGAATTTCCCCGCGGTTCTTGAAGATCACGTGACACTATGCACCCCGGGGCCCAACTAGCCAGATTTTGTTCCGAGAGCAAGCTGAAGCAGACATCCAAATATCGAACCACCCCCCATGACTGAACGCCATATCCGAACTTCGTGCACACTCGGCCTGCAAATTCGCCTGCTCGCGTGAGAGGTGGGATACGTCCAAGCGCGGCTGATTTTGCGCGCGTCGGCAACTTCAGAAGACATGTGAAGCACGACAACCTTAGATGGCACCGCAAGGGGCACAATACTTCAAGAGAAGAAGCTTCTAAGCCACGTATAGTTAATCAATTTATGGTTTCGACCGCCGACGAACATATTCTTAAGCTTCTACTGCTCTCATGTTGTATGTTGCAACAGGCTGCGGACTTCGTGGACTTCCATGCAATACCTGCGGTTAGTCGTCCACTCAAGCCCGGGGGGAAGCGGCTCTCCGGCACTAGTCCACCGGCACGCGGGAAGCCACGAGGTGGGTTAGACGCCTTTGCGAACCGCGTCTGTACTCCTCCTTTTTTGGTGGAATCGGGAGGTTGTACCATTCGTATTCGCTGTTGGGGATTTGCTTATCTCGAGTGCATAAAGCAAGTCCCAACCACTTCTTATCCAGGAAGGTCTCTCGTAGTCTGACACCATTTATTACAATAAATTACTGGGTTATGAATCCTCCCAACGTGGGACGACCAGGAAACAGAGAGCTTTATGGAGAGCGACCTTGCGGCTCTGCGAGAAGTGAGACGTTTTGTTACTCTGCTCATCAAAAGGCGGAACGAGGTAAACGCTTCATTTCAAGGCCAGCGAAGTACACGCCATGTATGAAAATCGGCTCTCGTCTACACAATACGGGCCTAAGGATTTTGGCTAGTGCTCGACGTGGGGTAACACGGCGGTGAGGGCCGCAACGGCTAGCGAAATCGTTCTTTGGCACTTTGGCGGGTGGAACACTCGGTACAATACATTAAACCCTCCTCGCATGAGACTGCGGCTTCCCCAGCCTTTCTTGTCTACGTTCAAGGCTGACTCAAGTCTTGTTTTCAGGGTCCCTTTTATCGTCGTTAACGACCTTGTTGCCATTCAATCATGAAGATCGCTACTTCTATTGCCCTGGCTGCCACGTGGTGCGCTGCAGTACCAAGCGCCCACGCCTTCCAAGAGGTAATAGCCGCCGAGCAACTCATTGGCTCTCACTTCGGTGTTCCTGGTATTCCTGCAACATACGACTATGTCATCCTGGGCGGCGGTACCGCTGGTCTTGCTCTGGCGCGTAGACTTGCTGCCGATTCAAGGTACACTGTTGCCGTCGTGAACGCTGGTGACTTTACCGAGTTTGCGAATGGCAACTACTCTCAGATTCCGGCCTTTGCGTCAGTATTCGGCGGCTCGGATCCTGTTTTAAAGAACCCATTACTGGACTGGGGGCAGTATACCTCAGCCCAACCCGTCAGTTAGCAATCAAATACAGCAAGCATGATGGCATGCTAACTTTTCGATCAACAGCAACTAGATGGAAGGAAAATCTTCTACATGTCTGGGAAAGTTCTGGGCGGGGCTAGTTCCCGCAATTACATGTGGTTCCCCAGGGCACATGCAGGAGCACTGAAGAAGTGGGCCGCACTGGTTGGAGACAACTCATTCTTGTTCGAGAACATGCTGCCTTACTACAAGAAAGTTAGCACCTTCACCCCGCCTAACAAGAAGACTCGCATTACCAATGCGACAACCCCCTACGATGCATCTGTCTGGTCCATCGGCGGACCTGTCCAAGCAAGCTACCCTAATTGGGCCAACCCTATATCGTCTTGGATTGAGAAAGGTCTCAAAGCGATGGGTATACCCGCACTTTCTGGCGGATTAGCTGACGGAAAGGTCTGGGGTTACGGCTACCCAGCCTCAACCATCGATCCAGCTCAAGAGTCAAGGTCCTCCTCTTCCACGTCCTACCTTCGAGAAGCACTGAAGAAGTCCACCAACCTGAACCTCTACAAGAACACCCTCGCCAAGAAAATCACTTTCGACGGCTCCAAAAAGGCAACCGGCGCCATCGTCTCCGCCGGCGGTGTTGAATTCCCTCTCACCGCAACCAAGGAAGTCATCGTCTCCGCCGGCTTCGCGCGCTCCCCGCAGCTCCTCATGGTCTCTGGCATCGGCCCAGCCTCGACGCTCCAAAGCTTTGGCGTCCCCGTCGTCGCCGACCTTCCTGGCGTCGGCCAAAACATGTGGGACCACCCGCTCGTCGCGCCGTCCTACCGCGTGAACGTCCTCACTCACAGCGGCTTCTCTGACCCCGCCGTCGTTGCCGAGCACACCGCGCTCTACCGCAACTCCCTCACCGGCCTGCTCACCAACAACGGCGGCGACATCCTCGCCTTCGACAAGTTCAACAGCAGCCAGGTCTCCAAGGGAACCGCGGATGCCCTAGCGGCCTTCAGCACCGACTGGCCATCCTTGATGTTCATGTTCCTCGACGCGTACCTCGGTTACAACGAGAACGGTGGCAGCGGGCCGGATGGCAACTACGCATCGCCCATGATCGCGCTCACGGCGCCGTTCTCGCGCGGAAACGTCACCATCGCGTCGTCCGACACCGCTGACAACCCCATCATCTCTCCAAACTGGCTCCTTGATCCGCGTGACCAGGAGCAGATCATCGCAGCATTCCGCCGCGCGCGGCAGGTCTTCACGCAGAAAGAGACGCGCCCTATTGTCATTGGCGATGAAGTCTTCCCTGGTTTGGACGTACAGAGCGACGCGCAGATCCTCGCGGTGCTGAAGAAGCAGGTTTTCTCGGCGTACCATGGGAGTTGTACGTGTGCGATGGGGCCAAAGGGGGAGAAGATGAGTGTGGTGGGTACCGAGGGTCGCGTGTATGGCGTCAGAGGGTTGAGGGTGGTGGATGCGTCAATTTTTCCAGTGCTGCCGCCTGGCGCGCCACAGCATACTGTGTATGCACTTGCGGAAAAGATTGCGGATGATATTTTGACGGGGAATTAGGCTTGCCTCCGAGACCCACATTTGGGCCTGGAATGGTCTTCATTTGGAATCTGAAGGCCCCGGTCACATGGTTGAGTGACGCGCGTATGGGCCCCGAGGCACGGGTTCCAAGTTCCAAGTAAGGCCCACAGCCCACGTGGGTGGGCCGATAACAAAATTCAATGTTCGGTACCAAATCCCGTAGTTATCTACATCGGCATCCATGGTTACACTATAGAGCCTTCCACGCCATTTGAACCTGGGCAAAGTCTTTCACACATTATTATGCTCAAAATTATCATTTCCCTCAAAATTCCTGGTACTAACCATGATATAGAGAGACTATGGTAGGCGAAGAAGAGTCTACGAAGGAGCTCGTTTTTAGTGAGTCAACACCGGAGCTAGGGCATGTGGGGCAACACCAACACCACTCTAGCCAACATACAAATCCCTATACAAACGCGATAATACTCGATTTTCTTAACATAGGGAAGCCAAAATAATGGTTTTTGAAGCTAGGCGTATATATATACAAGCTGATTTCTGGTGTTAAGGTCTCGGGACTAGCTCAGCCGTCATGAAAGTCGTTATTTCCGCCGTGCTTAATAATTCGACGTACGACCTCAGGAACATGATTAATCTACTTATTAATAACTTTAATAGGCAGCTTCTCCTACTTATCCTTCTACTGTTGTTCACACTGTTGCTCGCAGGTGCTTTGCGGGTGATCCGTTGTTATATGACGCCGAATCCAGGGCCAGGCATGCTCTGAGGCATTAACGTCTGGCGAATGCCCTGGCCAGTCCAATTTCTTAATATGATGTACAGCTAGGTAATCATTTGCTATGCGGGAAGCATGTGCTAGGGCTCTATCTTCTAGTAGTATCACCTTAATACCTTGTTTTTGCAGGCTCTAGATCCAGGGGACTACTTTCTTAAGGCATTCTTCACGGTGACGGTAACCATCTACTCCTCCACGTTAACGCTGCCCACGTTGATAGTCATCCTTCTTTGTATACTGCTGTTTACGAGAGCGTAGTACTCGATCGTTGGCATTGATTCCTCGAAGTGCTCCACGCGCTAGATGCTGAGCATGCTCTGCTTGTTGACGTCGCGCTGCATTCTCTTCATGCAGTCTTTTTTGTGCGATAATGGTTTGCTCCTTTATCTCTTTATTATAAATATGATAGGGTCCTTTATGATTATAGGTAAAACTTCCATAGAACTGGAGCTGGTAGTACTTTTGTATACGGTCGTGTTTAACATCTGTATTATACTTCTCCTCTGGCCAAAACCAAGCTCTTTGCATGCCGCGTTGTTTACCTATCCGAGCTGGGGTTTTGTCTGAATATACGCATGTTCTGAAGTTGAATCCTAGGCCGTCACTATACTTATATTTATCAGGGTTGTGGGCTAGAGCCCACGCATATCGATTCTTCATTTTATTATTAGTTAATAGTGGTTTCTATCCTGGCTTCTGGCGTGCGTACCCAGCTTCGTACATAACGTTTTCGAATGTAGATGAGCTCATAGGAGGTAACTTATTAAAATCGCTATCCTTAATTACCTATAAGGCCTCCTTCTCGTGGTGTGCGCGGTCCTGAGTAACGATCTCGATAATGCGCTTCTTCTGGGTATCTGTTAATAATGTAGGCCTACCATGCCCGGAACCCCCCTTATATAACACGGGATCACTAATTAAAACTTTTAGCTCCTCTGCTCTTCCTTTTATACGTTTTACAAGTCTGGATATGCCTGCTTTGCTAAACTGGGGCTCGAAAGATGCAGCGACTTCATTAAATGTGGCATTGCCAAGCACCACCGCGCCCACCACGAAAGCTTGCTCCACAGCTGTAAGTTCGCGGCGCGCAGTCTTATTAACCCGAAGCTTTGTTACTTTGTATTTTCGAGGCTTGCGACGGTTTACTTGTGTTGTTTTAGGCGATGCAGCGTTGTGGCGGGCCATGGTTGTGGGTGGAAATGTGATGTTTTGGTGTTGCAGGTGGTCCGTGTTGATGGGTTGACTCTCTAAAAACGAGCTCCTTCGTAACGGTATTATCGTTTCGGAAATACCTGCTCGACCCACAGAGCCAGCCAGTCATCGTCAATCCTTCCTTTTCTTGTATTTTCTTGAACGCAAAAAACTTAAATCTTCTAAAAAATTTAAGGGGGGTACTTATAACTCTATAGAAGCCCTTTATCTACTTTTAGTATATTATTATCCAAAGTTCCTTGTGTGGTGGAGAGAAAAGCGAAAAAAAGGAGACCAGAACAGAAAATACGCGCAGTCTGATGAGAAATACGCCTTAAGTGGGTCGAGCAGGTATTTCCAGAATCACCGATATCTATCAGGTTCGAAAATCCGGGAAAACCTTGGCAAAACCTTATTCTTTTTCGCGCGCGCGCCAATTTGTATAGGAAATTTAAATACTAATAGTTACTGCTAGGTTATTGTCAGTGTACCTTCTAGCAAAGTGAGGCTATAGAGTTACGTAACAACGTCTATACTAACTATTTTCTTAGTATTGCAGACGTTCTGGCATGCTCGTGGCCATGTACGCAGCTGTTGGCATCCTAACGCGTCCTTGCCAACGACGCGACCTCACACCGCCACAGTCTCCTAAGCCTGTATACCTTGACCGCGGTCTCTCTACGCGTACCCGCAATAATATTACTTGTTTCTTAACTCTTAGATAGTATCTAAGCGCTATTGCTGCTCGTGAACACTGCTCTTAACACGCTATTAGTAATGTGATGGAGAACCTAAAGGTGTATAGGACTAACTATCGCCTTGTACAAGGTAAGCTGGGGAGACCTCCTGCTATATTAGACGAAGACAGAGAGGCGCTATTTAACAAGCTTGTCTGTTCTAGTTAGCTATATTAGGATAAGATCGTGCAGTGGCTAGCTATAGAGCGTAACTATTACGTCTCTTGCTCTACTATACACTAATTCTTAAAGAAGAAGAAGTAGAGCGAGCGTACGTTATAGCCCTTTTCTATTAACTAAAATAAGGACCTATAGCAGGGTTATCGCGTCTAAATAAGCTAGTATACGCAGGAAGATCTCTGCTTTATTAATAAGATAATCTTTAATAAGAAGAGTAGTTGGAGGCATAAGGCGTATGCCCCCGTTAGAGCTAACTGCTGGTACAGCCAGGACATCTGGCGTGGCGATACCTGGGCGATTCTCCCAGCTTATACTACGCAGCATGGGTATCTGCCTTACACTAGTATTAAGGACGGTTACTATAACTATAAGGAGTTTGTAGGGTAGATTAAGATATAGCTAATACCTATATTACGCGCCTTTTATAGCGATAAGCTAATAGTAATTATCCTTAATAATGTGTTAATACACACGAATAATAACGTCCGCGCTATTATTAAGCGCGCTAGGTATCTGCTCTAGTACCTATCGCCGTACTCCCTAGACTATAACCCTATTAAGCTCACCTTTGCGGTCTTAAAGGCCTAGATCCGCCAGAACTACGTCTTTATACGCTCTCGATTTGGCCGTAATAGCTTTAGAGACTTTTTAAAAGTAGTAATCCGGGAGAGTTATTATAATAGATTTATAAGAAAGCACTTCTAGTACGCAGCAGGCGGCTTATATATTAATAATAATACGTTACTAAGGGTCTAGAGGGAGCTAAGGACGGAATTTAACTTTAACTTTAATAATAAGGATAATAAGTCTTAATTTATAGAGCTAGTGGCGGCGGGCGACGGCTATAGAGGGTCCTTAATATCCACTAGTCTATTAGTTCTGGCCTTGGTTAGCGAGGATGAGGAGAAGAAGAGAGGAGGGAGAGGAGGCTCTATTTATAAAGTTAGCAGCGCCTACGGTACTGTTAGTATAATACTATAAGAATAACAAAGTTTCAGGCTAAGATATATAAAAAACTATAGAAAAATAGCAATTCTATACAACCTCACTTGCCATTGCTAGTAGTGGTGTTAAGTAACGCTTTGATTGGCGGCGTAGGCTCTTACGTGTGGAGTAAGAGGGAATGTGGAGGTATGCTCTTGCTCGTTTCCTCTACTTAGCAGCGTGTTGGCCCAATCGCAGACTATATAGAAAGCAAATATAACTAACTATATATCCATTAATTATTAAACGCCAGGTACTAAGGGAGGAGGGAAGGTAAAATTTGCGTAGTATTTATATAAATTCCTGTAGTGGTAATAAGGTAGTAGGTAGATGGGGGCATTGTCCGAATGCATCGCTTCTTTATAATACTACACTTCTTTATGTAGTGCTTGGCGGCTCGATCGAGTATAGAACCTTTTATCTATACAACCTCACTTGCCATTACTAGTAGTAGTGTTAAGTAACGCTTTAATTGGCGGCGTAGGCTCTCACGTGCAGAGTAAGAGGGAATGTAAAAGTATACTCTTACTTATTTTTTCTACTTAGTAGCGTGTCGGCCACTCCTACGCTATTTATTATTATTATTTTAGGTTTAGGTTAAGTGGTAAGGTCTAGCCTGTAAGGAACTGTTTTTATAGGGCGAATAGCTAATATAGGTTAGTTTTATAGTAGCGTCTTACTGCGTTCGAGGACTATCTGCCTAAGGCCTGTATCTATTCCATAGTAAGGTGTTAATTGTAGGCGTGTTGGGCCGCCCCTTTACGAAAGCTGTGGCCTGTGTAGCCTAGAGCACTTCTGCCGCATCTCTAAAGGCGGGCTAATAGTAGCTGTAGCACTCTTGCACGTGTGAAGGCTCCGTTATAGAGGTAAAAGAGCAGCTAATTATCCTCTAGCTAGCTCCGTAACAGAAAATAGCCCTGGCCCTGTTACGAGAAGCAATTTTGGTCCCGTTGCGGGAAAGAGTCCTGTTACAGGAGGTTCGCCATGTGCTGGCTTAGGCAGGCAGCGTTGTATGATGCTGTAATAACTATATTTACGCCTTCGTTGTTAAGGTCTGTCTTACTCCGTAGAAGATACAAAACAAAGTAGTCTCCTGTTGCTAAGCCTATTACGCAGCGGCGGGTAAGATTTTCTGTGCGGAAACGTCTTATATCTTTAAGATCTAAATCTTTGTAGGTAAATTTACCTATTCTTAGAAAGCCTATAAAGGCTAGTAAGAACGCTACGTTTAGATTAACTATATCCACTAGGTGCTCTCCGCTAGATACTCTCTCTAAGAGTATGTTAATTAGCGTGTCTCTCGTGATTAGTACTTAATTATGCCTTAACTTCTTTAGAAATAGGTTCTTTGCGCCTTGTATAAGCCTTTGGACATAACTGCTATCGAATATATTGACTAGGAGGTCGAGATCTATATAGACTAACCGTAGAGCTGCGACGTAGCTCTAGATTATTATGCCGTTAATTTAGCCTTATAGCGGGAGGTTACTGCCGTTTGCCTATTTTACTATCTAATAACCAAGGCTAGTGCGCGTTGCTAGCTATTTTAGGAGATTATTTAGCGCACAGAACTGCTCGTAGGACTTGGCTACTAAGCTATAGTTCCGTCTTATGTCGGGCTTAAGGCCTGCCTATAGCAGCTTAGCGTATAGGTAAGACTTAGTTACTAATCGTACGAGCTTAACAAACTCTAGGGGCAGTTTGATAGGAAGGGCATCTATTAGTTTTTAGTAAAGTTAGCTATAAGGGGCTAGTTAAATCGTGATAAAGTATTGGCAAGAGCATTATCCCGCGTTGAGATCTGTCGTAAGTATAGGGTAACGTCCATTGCCGTAGCTTGTATAAGGATTTCGCGGAGGTAATCCATAGAGGCCTGTCCTTAGGTGGTTCTATCCTTTAGGCCGGTCTTTACTATTGTGTTGTCCGTATAGACAATTACCATGCTATGCGCCCAGTTTACGCCCTAGAGCTTAAAGGCTAGCTTAATTACGCGAATCTCTAGTGCGTTTATCTAAAGACTTTGTTTGTCTTACTTAAGTTTATATAAGAAGGCGTGCCGTTACGGCACCTTCTTTAAATAGGACTGCCAGTCCCCCTGTGCGGGGTTGCCCGTGTACTAAAAGGCGCCTATCGCTCTATTTAATGCGTCAGTGAAGAGATAATAGACAGGGCGGCTGGTATTATTAAATAGTCGTATTCCGTTAAACTGTGGTAGCAGGTCTCTCCACTAGGTTAGGTCTTTAGTTACACCTTTAGTAAGTGGGCGGAAGCTTCTAGGCTTCGCGAATATAGCCATGTAATCCTATAGTCGTTTTAAGAACGTACGTCCTAGCGTGACGACTTAGCTATAAAAGCTAAGGAATCTAGCTATCTTATAGGCTTATAGCTATGTAAGTCTATTATTAGCGAGCGCCGTTAAGACTAGCCAAATTACCTTATTAAGTTTTCTTTTTAGAAGGCGAGCTATTATAGAGATCGTATTAATCTTAACTCCTAAGCCCTCTATAGTAGTGCCTGCGGCGTCTTTAGTGCCGTTACGGCGTAAGCCTAGCACGTTAGTAATTACGTTATAGTCTTTATTAATTAATTAAAGTACTTCCTCCGCCGGTGTTGCTAACGGCTTAAGGACGTATATAAAGTTGTCTAAATAGTGTACAAGGTATTTCTATCTAAGGTGTAACTAGAGTGCCTAATAGAAGCCTTCTGCGAATAAGTTAAATAGGAAGGGTGCTATACGTAGGCCAAAGGGGAGGTAGTTCTCGTGGTAGAACTAGCCGTGCTACTAGAAGCCAAGTAGCTATTGTTAGTGTAGTGCTACTAGTATTATCCTAAAGGCGTCCTTAAGGTCCTTTTTAATAAGAAAGGCTCCTCTACCTGCGTGGCGTACTAGCTTAAAGATGTCTTCTACTATAGTGTAGTATAGTGTAGCGACGTTAGGGTGTATTTAGTCATTAACCAAGTTGCCTATAGGATAGGAGAGATGATGTATTCGTCTCTATCCTCTATCTACTTTAGGTACTAGTCTAAGTGGGGAGCTATAAAATAGGAAGTCTCCGTTATACTAAGAAACCTTTCCTAGCTATAGGTCTATATTTAGCTACTAAGTAATTACGTTTAGATCTTCGTGGGCTAACAATAAATTCTTTAAGATAACTAACTTATAGTCTCCTTCGTACCCGATCTGCGCGCCGTATTTTAGGATATTATATAAGATTACTAGCAAGCTACCTAGGTAGCCTTCTAGAGCTTTTAGCCAGTTATTAGGTTTTAGCGGTAAAGGTGATTATTCTAAGGGAGGGTATAAAGGGTCGTAGACGTTAAATTATAGATACGTGTTTACCCTTAGGCGCTCGTTAATAGTCATGCTTACTTATTTAAGAATATTATGTTAATTAGACAAGCGGCGCCGTCCTAGCGCAGGTTCCTATTTTTTATAGTTAATTACACTATAGTTAGCTTCGTAGTTTTTATAAACATACTTCCGTTTACACTAGTCTCTTTTATAGCCTTTAGGTAGGTTATAGTTCTCGCAGATAACTAATTCGTTATTTAGGAGTGATCCTCCTAGACCCCTACCTAGTAAAGGTCTGGTGCGCTTCGCGCTGCGAAGTGTGGATAGGCTAAAATAGTGACTAGTCCATTTATCTGGTACCTTCTACCAGCTATCGGGATCTAGCTCTTGCTTTGCTAGGGCGTGTTCGTGCTGGTTAATAGCGAATTGCAAAATAAATTGCTATTTGTAGTTATACGTATGCTATATTACTTGTAAAAGGAAATGTAGCATTACGGGACCAATTATCTGGTTCTAAGCCCTAAATAGTAGCCCTATAATCTAGATATAGTTTATAAAGCACTCTACCTAGACTAGTAGGTTATTTTTAAAGTCTTTAAGGCTGCCGCGGCCGCGTTTTACCACTAACTATTAGGTACTTAGGTCTAACTTTGTGATACTTTATAATTTAGTAGTTCTGGAACCGATGACGATGCGGAGGCGGGTAAGGTTATATAGGTTAAATTTATAGTTTAGGATGAGGTGAATATCCTTTAAATGGACGCCTGGGATCTGCTTAACAACCTGCATTATCTGCGGGGAGAAACGCTTACCTACTAAACCACTGTTATTATTAGTTATTAGCGTGACGCCTTAATAGAGCTAAGCTAGCTTTAGTATTGCCTTCTTAGCCTCTAGCTCTCGCATTCTTTCTTAGTGTTAGAGCTCTTAAAGCTTGGCCTGTAACTTATATTATTAAAGCTCTTTATTTATAATTGTGGCTTTATGGCTTGTCGTTAGCCGTGTAAGCTATTATTAGGTAAGTATTACAGTCGTCTGGCTGTGCTAGGGCCGTTAAAGCATAGTAGGGTTAACGATAGAGGCGGTGTTGCCGCTAGGAAAGGCTAGAAAGTTAGCTATAATAAGCGTAATAAAATTCTAAAATTTGCGTAGTATTCGTACGAATTCCTGTAGTAGTAATAAGGTAGTAGGTAGATGGGGGCATCGTCCGGATGCATCGCTTCTTTATAATACTGCACTTCTTTATGTAGTGCTTGGCGGCTCGATCGAGTATAGAACCTTTTAACTACCACTAGACCTATAGAGATAAATCCTTATCCTTCTCGTGTTCTATTGTTATAGTAAACAACATCTTTACAGTACGATAACTAGTCTTAAACACCCTTAGATCCTCTTTTAGATAGCGAATAATGCCATCCTTAAGCTTTAACTTACGGGTAACCTTATATAGGTTACCTTAAAGGTTGCTTATTACGCGGAGATTAGAAACCGTCTACCGCTTATTAAGCGTAATCTCTATTGTCTAAGTGTACTTATCCTAATCTTTAGGTAACTATTATCCCATAAGCCACTTAAAGAACTCCCTTACCTCTACTTAAGTGTCTCTATAGCTATTAATAGGGCTAGAGGAGGGCGCGGCCAGTGGATATTCTATAATAGTGTAAGCGCTCGGGGGTCTTTATGCGAACAACAATAGCGGCGGAGACTTAGACGCCATAGCGCGTGGGCCATGTGGCTAGCTCTTAGACGCCTCTTACTATATAAAAAGTAGTTACCGCGCCTTAGTCTCTCGCGCCCGGCGCTTTAGCTCCTTAAGCTAATAATATTTCTTCTTATCTTCTTATTATTATTAACGTTAGCGCTTTTAATTATATTTACGCTACTATTGCGTATCCTCTTGCTTCTCTTCCTTATCTTTAAGACGTTATAACTCTTTCTAGTACTTTAAGTCCTTTATACGCTTCCTTTGCCGCTTTCTCTCCTCTTTAGATAAGCTATTATTACTACCTAACCGTTTTTTGCCCTTGCCTTTGCGGGTATAAGGGTTAATTTTAAGCTAGTTACCTATATTACTACGCTAGTACGTAATAAGCTAAAGGGGTAGCTACTTAATAGACGCGCTCTCCTGTCCCTTAATAATTTACTTTATCTATGTCTCTTTATCTACTAGACGTATCGCGAAGTGTTTACCAGTCGTCGGAGGAACCTAGCACTAATAGCTATAGTTGTCGCAGAGATTCTCATGGCAAATCCACCTCTTGTGGATACTGCTGAGTAGCTTAGCAAAAGACTACTAGATCTCCTGCTGCGCCTCCGCCCGCAGTAACTATATTATACGACTGCCATAAGGCACCGCGGCGGCGACTACTAGCGGCGGAGTATTAACATGCCTAGGCGACGAAGGTTCGTTAGCGTACGTCTAAGGAAACGTCCTCTATAAGAGAGCAACCTCTATCCTAACCTCTACTCTTACCTCTATAAAATCGCAACCTCGCACCGCATTAGTAGACTAGTCTATATCCCTTATAAGCGCGTCCCCTTACTTTATAAAGTCTATTAACGTTTTATACTTAAACGCTGCGCGGGTTATCTTTAACCTTTATCTAGCGTAGAAAGCAACTCTAATTACCACTATATAATAGTCTTGCCCTTTAACTCTAGACGTTAGTTTACGGACTATCTTATCTACTATGTCCTGTATATCCTATATCACAAACTCCTGTTAGTGTATAAAGGCCATGTCCTTAATATTTACCTCCCTATTCACACGCAGCTTATAATTAATCTCTAACTTATATAAAGGGCCTGGTACTAGCGACGACGCGCGCGGTGGCGAAGAGGGCAATACTATCGCGATAGTAGCGATAGCAGGCGGTATGGGCGTAGGCGCAGGCGCAGGCGCAGGTGCAGGAACTGGCACAGTAGGAGGCGTGGGAGGCGGAGACGACAACAATAATGGCGGGACTGGCAGGCTTATTTCGCTTGGAGAGTCCTCGCGAGCGCCACGGGACGCTGTTTTTAACTTCTTAGACTAACTCGCAGGCCTACGCGTAGCCTTTAGCCAGCGTGCGCCTATTATTATAATAAGAGCTTCTACTTTAAAGTTAATAATAATAGGTCTCTTTTAGCGCACACGGGACTTACGCGTGGCCTTAATAGTAGGCACATAGGTCGTGCCTATATAAGAATACGTCCAGCGACGAGGTAGTAACGGCGCGTTATTATTAGTTATATAGGGCGTCTGGAGATATGTCACGCGACTGCAACACTAAGAAAGGCTAGTATAGACGTGTATATAGCTTTAATTAACGTGGTAAAGGTAAACTAACGCGTACTGCTAGTGTTTAGATTTCCTATACAAATTGGCGCGCGCGCGAAAAAGAATAAGGTTTTGCCAAGGTTTTCCGGATTTTCGAACCTGATAAATTGTCGTTTCGTAAAATCCCGCTACACATGTGACCTGCCCCGCGTATTAGTAATCGATTCCCACGCGTTATTTGAAACACGGATTTACTAGCTAAATATTAACTTTTTAATGTATTATAAGAATCTAAAAGTCCTTAATAAGAACTTATAGCAAAGCTAGGTTACCGCTAATAGTGTTACAGGCCGTAATTAATTAATTAAACAACGACATTAGCGACACCTAAATCTAAAGAGATATAAAAGTAGCTAAAATAATAATTAGGAGGATTTAACTTAGTTTAGAGTACTAAAGGTAACTTTACCCGCCGAGCTGCGTATAGTAAGGTAGGCCACCGTTGTTATTATAGTACTATCGCGAGAAGCTCAAAGAGTTACTGCTAGGCTAGCTAAATACTTACTTAGATAAAATGCAGAGTTTCTTGTATAATAAGTACAACGTAAAAGCCTTATAGATAACTATATGGGAGACTCTTGCTAGCATAAGGTGGAGTTAAAAAGCGGTAACTAAAGTGGCAGCTAAGCGTAACGTAGTCCTTTATTAAGCGTTTAGAGTTTGCTACTAGCTAGCGTATAAGGCAAAGATAGTAATAGTAGTTAATAAGAGCGCTTGCAATAACGTGTTTCACCACTTAGTAAGCCACACTACTTAGTGAGCCACCCCACCAAAATCGCGACGCGTCTTTTTATAACTCTTGTAATGCCGCCCGCCTAACGAGCCTAGCAGGCTTAAAAAGAAGGTAGACTTACTCTATTAAAGCACGCGATTTAAAATAAACAGATTTTAAGCTACTAATATACTAGTAAACTCTATTAAGTTAACTAATTAACCCTCCGCCGACGCGTTCTAGGTACTTTACCTTAGGCTACTACTAACGCTTAGAAATAAAAGCTACACCCTATAAAGGAGCGCGCTTTAGTAAATTAGATCCTAGACCTTAACTAACGCGGATTTCTGCCCTATATTATTAATATATAATAAATAACAAACTATCTACTCGCCGCGCGCGGCCAAGAGCCCCCTCCCTAGCTAGTTAGCAAGAACTAGATGTCGCGCTTTATTAAAGCTTAGCTAGAGCTCTAAATAAAGTAGAATAGGAAATTCTACTCTTAGCGCGCGAAATTTAAAGACCTAGTTATAATTTATATATAATTTAAGCTTATAGATAAGACGCGTTAGTTATATAGTATCTCTAACTTAGATATCTATAACTTTAATAAGACTAGCTTTATAATAGGGATCGCTATAACCTTAAAAGTTATTATAAGCTCTAAGATAGTTAGCCGCGCGGTTACTATATAGCTAGGTAATTATAAGTAGGTAATAGCGATTAAGTGTATTAACCTGTCTAGCTAGTTAATCCTACCGTTTATAATCCTGCAAGGAAAGCTCTACTAAGTAAGCTAGTATTAAGGCCTCCTACCTAGCTAGGTTATCGCTGTTAGCAACAACGGCTGGACAACTAATAAGCTTAGCCTTAAGTAGGTAAAGCACTTCTACTAATATATAGAGGCTCGTATAGTAGGGGCCTACTAGCTGCTTATCCTTAACGGCCACGGCAGCCACGCAACGCCTGAGTTTAACTAGTTCTATAGAGAGAGCAAAATTATCACGCTCTATATACCGCTATATACGTTACACCTTTTATAGCTACTTAATATAGGCTGCTTCTCGCCTCTTAAGATTACGTATAGCTATTAAGTATCTAAGCTTGCGTAATAACGCGTCTTTTATATTAATAAGTAAGACTTCCTATAGATCTACCTAAGTATTAGAGGGATAGTCCTTTTAGAGTAGAATATCTAGGCTAGCTTCTAGGCGTTAAGGCTAGTCCTAGCTTATTAAGAACGCGTCCTGTTATTACTAATAGTAGTTAGGACGCCTTCTCCGCCAGGGACGGTGGCTAACGCTAAGGTTATATAGATAGTAAAGACACCGTATACTATTACTTAGCTAGAATAGCAGGCTTAACTTATTTAGAGTTATCTTAATCGCCTATTCTAGAGCCCTACTAGCCAGGCTATCTACTAGCTTGTTAAAGGTTGTTAGCTTGCGATAAATTTAGCAACGATTCTTGTAGAGGAGAATAAGAAGCTTTAATAGGCAAGTTAGCGCTAATAGCGTAAGGGGCAACAGCGCCGATAGTATATAGCCTGTGGAGGAGCTCTGCAAGTAGAGGAAGGTCAATTACTTACTACAGAGGCCAAAAGGGTGCTCTAGCAGGTAGAGCAGGCGGGGCAGCCAAGTAGGCCTCGAGTACCACCAACCTGCAGCAGGTGCCACGAACAAGGTTACAAAAGAACTTAGTGTACTATTAGATAACGCGTATTAAATAGATCTATTTTCTATATATTTTATCGCGTGGTTGTGGAGCTATTGCAAGAAGACGCGTTGCGATTTTGGTGGGGTGGCTCACTAAGTGGTGAAACACGTTATAACGCTTTGCAAAAGACCGTCCCGACCCACTTCCTGCGTATATATAGGCACGACTAAGTATATTCTAGTATAGCGAGCCTTACCTTGTCTTAAAGCTATATATCTTCACAATTCCTTCTTAATAAACTTTATAAACTTGGTAGAATATAGAATTAGGCTACCTCTATACTATATAAAGTTTCTAGAAATTTCAATCGAGTGGTTGAGGAGACAAAAACGAAATCAATAATCTGTTCTCTGATTTGCTAGGCGGGTGGGTCGGGACGGTCTTTTGCAAAGCACTGATAAGCGTATAGGCGATTAAAAATATACCTAGTTAGAGGTAAACACGCTAGTTTAGGTATCGTACTTAGCATAAAGGTTAGAGAGGTGGAGTTTATTACTAGCTATAGACGTTAATAGGTATCTTAATTATCTTATCTATTAGGGAGTAATTATAATAGAGTTAATAAAGGAGTTCCTCGCTAGTAAAGTGCTACCGTATTACACGCTGTACCTAAGGCTACGCTTAGTAATTATAATAGATAACGTATCTATTTATTAATTAGCTAAAATTTAATAACTCTATATAGACGCTAGGGTAGTACTCGAGTACCTGCCGCCGTACTTACCTAATATGAATCTAATTGAGCAGAGCTTTAAAGCGTTAAAGTCATGAATAAAAAAGAACTTCTAGAAAGCGCCTATCTTTTAGGATTTCTCGTATTTCTTAGAGCTGGGTGTACAGGAGGGTTGCTATAACAATAAGCGGGCGAGAAAGTACTTTAGCTACTTAGGCTAGTAGGTGTGAGGTGTATAGGAGATAGAGGACTTGAGTAATTAACGCGTTATTATTAAGTGTGAATATTACTAAGCTTAATAATAGTAGCCCGTGTAGACTTATTATTTACTAGCGTTAATTTGCTTACGTTGCAGTTCTACATAATTCTATTAATAAGTTAATATAATATACGTATATTTAGGCAGCAAATTCCTTAAAATTAATTTTTACAGGCTAAAATTAGTAAAATAAAGAACCTAAATCCCCTAATAAAAGTACTTGCGACGCGTCCTATCTAGAAGTAATTAATAATATAACTAGAGCGTAAAGTATAAGTAACTGTAAAATTAACGTTAGTAACCTGGCTAAAAGCTTTAGCAACTTCTTATATTTACTATATAAATAAGCTCTCCTTGTCCTTATCCTCCTCTTGCTTCTCTTGCTCTACACGCTCTTTCTTCTTCTTTATATTCTCTAGGCACTGAGCTTTTTGCTCTAAAGTTAGTCCTTTAAATCCACGCTGCTATCGGACGGCATATACTTAAAGTTTAAGTAGTAGAGGCGGCGATAGCTCCTACACCTCTTGCCACAAGGTATACGGCATGCCAGCCTCTAAGGGATCTATAAGCATGTTAATATTAATTCTATTATCCTTAACTATAGTAAAGATCTTTCTTACATCTCTATAATCTTTGTGTAGACCCTCGTCGAGCTACTACTATAGGAAAAGTAGTGTTATATAGTAGAGCTTCTCTACGTTACTATAAGTTAATAGATCCTACGTTAAAACTAGCAGGTCGTCTAGTAGGCGATTAGGTTCTCGCTGCTAAGCAGGCAATCTTTAAGATAGCTAACTTTATACTAATTAACTTGCTATAGACGCGATTAGTAATTTAAGTATATCTTTTATTATAGGCTCGCTGTTAGAGTCGCTCCTCCTCCGCCGTCGCCCAGCCTGCCCACGAGATCTCGCTATCATCAACCGAACGTTGTCTGACGGCTCTGCAACTGTACACCTTTGCAGCGACACCTCGCGGGCCCATATGGCGACTATATTGCCCTCGACGGGCATATGATCGGAGAATCGCACCAGCAACGATTTAGTACGCTAAAAGTAGCACACATGGGCGTAGTTCGAGCACATGGTGTCCTGGCACCCCCACGCGTCCCGTATTTAGATAGCTGGCCCATTGCCTATCTAGTTAATCGCCATAACGTTTGGCAGCTTAGCGAGTTAGCGATTAGTAGTGGTGAGTTGTATCTAAGAGCCTTGTGGGCCACCTACGCGTGACTAACTTGAAGCAGGCACTTGAGGTGACTCTAGTAGTAGCACTAAGTTAAAATCCATGCACGTAGTGGCCCCTAGGGGCGCTAATTATAGTAACTCTTCTACGCTAGTTTTTACGTTAATAAAACGTAGGTAATTCTCCTCGCGTTTAAAAGTATTTATTATATAATCTTTTACTAAAGTTTAACTTAAATATATAATAATAGTAAGGCTTTTAATAGAGACTTTCTCCTAGGTGCTTATCTTTACAACGACGCTATTAGCCTATCTCTAAACCTTGCCTATTATTAAACTACTAAGTAGTTGCTTGTAATTGCTATCCTCTACGCTATTAACTATCTTATTATTATAGTACGCTCTATAGCGACACCTTACGTAAGTCTTATTAATTACTTTAGTAAGCTCCTTATCTAATTATTATATAAAAGGACTTGGCTAGGCTAATAATAGGCTATTCTCTAGGTATATCTCTTACTCCTTAACGTCCTTATCCTTAAGTTGCTCTGCCTTAGCTACCTTAGTAGTAGTTATATAATTAGCTTTATTTACTATCTCTTATAAAGGTGCCCTAGCCTTTACTTTTTTAGGAGTTTTTTTGCGAGGTAACTTTATTATACGCGACTTTTTAGCTACCCGCGTCGCCTAAGGTGGATTCTTGCCCCCCTTAAACACCTAAGTACTCTTACGTTTACGACTTTTAGCTAGCATCACGATAACCTTTAAGGATAATAGCAGGGTATTGTTTAGGGGAATAAATTCATGTACGGCATCCAATTGTACGGAAAAATAGGTGGGGTTAAATAACGCGCAGGAAGCGATTACCGTGTCCGTGCGCGTAACGTGTCCGTGCGCGTGATAAGCCACTTCGCGTGATGGGCCACCAACACCAAAACATCTCTACGAGAAACGAGGCTATAGAGCTACACACAGTAGCTATTATCACGAGATTTCTTTATAGAAGTACTATATTAATACTTGCAATTAACCTGTGCTATTTATATTTACTTAGAAGCTTAACGTTGCGACCGCGCCGCGTGGTCTT
>ML976716.1:406269-455934 GCA_010015655.1 Bimuria novae-zelandiae CBS 107.79
AGCTTTTGCCTTAGTGTAGCGATCAAACACCTGCTCAAGCCAGGCAAGGCCGATATCGTTGTTTGTCCAGCCTAAGGGTAAAGAGGAGACGTGTACGCTATGCTTTCCTGCCTCGATATCCTTAACCCAGCTTAATTAGATGTCCTTGTTGGTAGACTAGTAGATAAGGCTTAGCGGCAAGGCTGATCCATCAGCGCACACGCATGCTAGGAGGGTAATCCATTCGCAAGAGCCATCTTGTAGAGATGCTCTAACCTCCTTCTTCTCCCACATACGTCTGCTGAACACTCGTTTCGACCGGCCAATGATACCGATAAGGAAGCCTTTCTCATCCATATTATACGTGTGACGAGGCTCAATACCATATTCCTTGATTTTATCACCTAGGATATTAAAATACAGGCTGTATTTATCCCCTGAGTCGGCTTGGTGGCGATTGCTGTCCATACCAGTTGCCCATCGCGAGGTAAGATAGATGCTATGCCGATTGATGAAGCGCGTAACCTAGCTCTCGCTTACTAGCTCCTTAGCTATTGTCGACGCGAAATTTCGTATCATCTCTCTTATAGGTAGTAGGTGACGTGCTGTAAGTCCTTCTATATATTTAATAAGCTCTGCCTCTTGTTATAGAGCAAGCTTTTATTAGTTAATAATCTTTAATGCGTGTGGCTGTGTTGTAGTATAGTGCCTTCGCATCAAAGTTAAGCGAGAAATACTATACTTTTTAGCTACTTTTTAGTACAAAAACTATTTACTAGGGCTTAGCAACATTAGATCTGCAAGCGCGTCGTTAATTAGAGCTATAATGGTAGAGTTATAAGGTTGTGAAGTTTGAGTGTTTTGGCGTGGGTGGCCCATCACGCGAAGTGGCTCATCACGCGCACGGGCATGTTAATGCCCGGATTCGCGTAATGCCCGCGCAATACCATAAACGCTCTATTAGAAATAAGGCTATAGAGCCACCCACGATTAATATTATCACGAGATTTTCTTATAGAGTAGTAAGTTGATAGCTGCGATTCATTTGCACTATTTAAATCTATCTAGAAGCTTGATGTCGCGACCGCTGCGTGTAGATTTGGTTGGGGCAGCAGATGCGCCCTCTGAGGCCTCCCCAACATCTATAGCACTAACAACACGTTTTTGACGCTTTCTGCTCTGTAGAGATGGCTGAGAGGCCTTTCTCTTACCCTTTTAGGATAGTTGTAGAGCTTTTTCTGCATTGCGGGCAGACTTTTGGGCAGCGCGCTAAGCTGCCTTTTTGGCTCTCTCCTTCTCCTTCGCCTTCTTAGCTGCCTCTCGCGCATCACGCTTTTCCTGCTATATTTTCTCCTTGTATAGCTTAGCTACCTTCTTTAGCTCTACTATCTTTGCTTTTTAAAGCTACTACTGCTTATCCTCCTGCTCCTTAATAGATTAACAAACACGTGCCTCCCTCACCTTCTGTTAGGATCTAAACATGTATGGGACGCGGAGGACCAACGGGCCCTTAGCGGGGGTGACACTTGGTGGGGTTGCGCAACCGAGATCACGTGATGTACTATCCAGCCAAGACATACCATCCAGCCAAGATCATGGACGGTATACCATCCATGGATGACACGACCATCCACCAGAAAGATAGGATAGCAGAAAGATAGGTGGACAGTAACCTATAATCCTCTTGTATATAACCTAACACGAATACCCTTATGGCATTCGTGTTTAATCTTGTTTATCAATCTATCGTTTAGATCTGAGTAAGCAACCTTATTAATTTGATTATGCTGTACACACCTTTAATACTAACGCCCCAGTGACAAGCGTAAGCTATTACTATAACCTCTCTTATCCTACTAGTATTCTTGCCCGAGAACCAACCTTTACCCCTATAGGGATTAGCTATCCTTCTAGGACTTAACATTTTGAACACCCTTAACATGAATACTAATAGGACCCCTAACTCTTCCATGGCTTCGGATAACTATGTCACCCCTATAGGGGATGGCAAGAACAAGGCGCACAAACCTGACTTATATAATAGCAATCGTACCCTCCTCAATACCTAGCTCTTACAGCTAGACCTCTACTTCTTCGACCAGAACTAAGACTTTAAAGATAAGAAGAAGGTTATCTTTATAGCAACTTATATGTAAGGAAGCGCTAAAGAATAAATCTATCCCTACTTAGTTAAGTACCTAGACATGGATCACGACAACGAGGATAAAGACTACATTAACCGCAACGAAGATGCTATTAACATTATTAAGGACTACGCTAACTTTAAGAAATACCTCTAACAGATATTTAGAATTGCTAATAAAACCGCTATCGCTAAGCAAGCGATCTAGACAATCTAATAGTAATAATTCGTAGCTAAGTATATAGCCGAATTCCGCAAGTACGCCGTGCAACTCGACTGGGAGGATAAATCTCTTAAAATAATATATAAATAAGGCCTTAAACGCAATATGCGCGAAGAACTCCTGCGTAGTAGTGCAAAAATAAAGACCTTAGAAGAACTGTATAAAGAGACTATCCGTATTAATAGGGAATGGTTTGCATTGCAAGAAGAGTTACGCAAGAACCCGAGGAACGTTAGTTTTAGACGACAGGCACCTGTAGTCTATAGAGCGCTGCCGAAAACACCTCGACGCCAGCAACGCAACTACTACGGACCCCAACCTATAGAAGATATCCAGTTTAATAACCTAGAAAAGGGAACAGGAAAGGCTATAGGCTTCTAAAAGCCTAACCAACGTATCTTAGATAGAACCTAATAACAGGGGACCGAGACGCGTAAATGCTTCACATGTGGCAAACCAGGCCACATCGCCAGGAACTACAGATCTAAGAACAAGGTCATTAAATAGTTAAACGTACTTATCGTCAATAACACAGAAGTAACTGACGAAGAATGGCAAGTAATACCCTCTATTAAGCAATCTAACATCCCGGACAAGGACTTAGAGCAATCAGACTCGCCTAACTCGCAACTCTATAAGAATGCATACAAAGGTTCGGACAAGAAAGAGATAGAGCTAATGCCTCAATCTCCTACACCTCACCCTAGCTAGAATAAACCTGTTACTAGTAAGACGACGAATGTTTTCGACTTCTTAGAAAAACACCAACCTCGAGAAGGAGACTTCGGGTTTACGGCGGTAGAACGACAAGACTATGCAGAAGCATTTTTTCATGCTTACCAACCTGACCTGGTTAGTAAAGCAGCAAGAGAAATGGCAGATCACCGCTACGCCCACGAAGACCCTAAGAAGAAATACCCAAACGAAAACCCGAACTACAAACTATAATACGACCTGGACCACCGTAACCCTACGCATAAGACTATACGATGGACCCTCTGCGGAGAAGATTAATGTACTATTTATTATTAAGCTAAGGAATACAGCTACTTTCCCCGAACGTACTAATAATGCAGATAGGAGTGGTTTAACTACCCTATTGCCTATTATAACGTTCACCTCTAGGATAAACGTGAAAAGCGATACTTTTCACACCTTAACTAAGCGCTAAACTAAGTAATATTGCTACTAGTTAATAGAAAATGCGCATCCGACAAATGGCAAACATGCTTACACCCCGATTGTGAGAAACATAAAGAGCAAAAAGGAAAGCATGGATTCAATCGCATACCAAAAGGGACTACGACCCTCAGGATTAAAACGGTAACGAAGGAAGAGGACAGTGAAGCTCTCCTAGAAAAGGGCCAGCAGCAGCCTTAGGAGAAGAGGAAGGAAGGACACCTTAATCCCGCAAAGCCACCTACAGAAAAGATGTCTTTTTTAGACCTAGGCTCAGGAGGGAAGACGCCTTTAGAGAACTAAATACCATAAATAGTTAGGTATTAATCAAGCTACTAGTATAGCTTAAAGAAACATGAATAAAAGCCATGCTGGACTCAAGAGCACAGGAAAGCTATGTGTTAAGAAAAGCACTTAATAGAGCAGGACTCTATAAGCGTAAGAAGGCCATACCCTATGCTATCTATATCGCGAATAGACAACTGATGCCCGGCAAAGCAATAATTAAATACGAGGTCGAAACTACCCTTACAATCTATAGACACTAGGAATTGATTACCCTCGACATTATTAAGGAAGCTAATTACGACGTGATTTTAAGACTACCTTAGTTAAGGAAGCATAATCCCACGATTAATTAGGAAAGAAAAAAGCTATCCTTTAAGCGCTGCAACTGTGTATTATAAGTAAAGCCTACGCATTAATAGAGCATAATAGTAGATGAGAGAGCTATTAACACTATAGTCTCGCGATGGATAGTCGAAAAACGGAAGAAACCCTTGGCAAACGCTGGCAGGAACCACCAGGTCACAGAGCGCAAGAAGATGGAGGAAAGCACAAACTATGAAATTCCGGAGTGCTATTAAGCATGGAATTATATGTTCACCGAGAGAGAGGGAAAAGCAAACCTTCCAGAACATCAGCCCTGGGATCTAGCGATAGACCTAGTAGAAGGGAAAACGCCACCCTTTAGACCACTATATAGCAAGACTAGAAAAGAACTCTAGCAAGAAAAGGAATTCATCGAGACGAATCTCGCGAAAGGATACATACGACTATTAAAGTTACTAGCAGCTAGCCCTTTTATGTTTATTATAAAGAAAGATAGCACACTATAACTATATGTTAACTATTAAAAGATTAACGACATGACGATTAAAAATCGATATTTACTACCAAATATCTTAGAATTAAGAGACTAACTCTCAAGAGCCAAACAATTTACACTAATAGATTTACGAGATAGATACCACCTTATATAAATTAAGAAAGGTAACAAGTGGAAGACAGCGTTTAGGTTACGCTATAGACTATTTAAATACATAGTTATGCCTTTTAGACTTACTAACGCACCGGCAAACTTCCAAGCACTAATTAACCACGTACTCCATAACTACCTAGACATATTCGTTATCGCATATATGGACGATATACTCGTTTACTCTAAAAACGATTCAGATCATGTTCCGTATATATAGACGGTGTTAACAGCACTAGACAAGGCATACCTTAGGATTAAACTAAAGAAGTGCAAGTGGCACGTAACACGACTTAAATTCTTAGGACACGTTATTAGCATAGAAGGAATTAAAGTCGCACCTAACAAGATTAAATACATTAAGAACTAGCCAATACTAAAAATAGCAAAGAATATCTAAGAATTCTTAGGATTCTATAGATTTAATTGACAATTTATTAAGGATTACGCAAAGATCACGATACCACTTATAAACCTTATAAGAAAAGACACACTATTCGCATAGACTATAGAGTGTAGAATGTCGTTTTAACTCTTAAAAACTACATGCATTATGCCACTAGTACTTATCCACTTTAGGGATGGAAAACCACTACGAATCGAAACGGACGCAAGCGACCTCGCAATAGGCGCCTGCGCGAAATAAGAAAAAGATAGCAAATGGCACCCTATTGCATATTACTCATGCAAGTTTACCGACACGGAAGCACGATATAACGTACACGACAAGGAACTATACGCAATTGTTAAAACACTAAAGCACTAGAGAATCTACGCTCTTAGCTACTCTACACTTAAGATCTTCACGGACTATAAGAACCTCACACGCTTCATGACCACGAAGGAACTTACACTAAGGCAGGCAAGATAGTTAGAAACGCTTAGATAATACAAATTCAAGATTATATACACACCTAGCAAAGAAAATAGACGAGTAGACGCACTTAGCTAACGACACGATCTTATAAAAGATAAAGTTAAAACCTACTCTACAATACTAAAACAAAATCCTAATAGTTCTTTAGAACCTACGGCGGAACTTAATTAACTCCTTGTACTCACACGAGAAGTACCCAAGGAACAACAGACAAAGGTTATACGACAATACTACGACGACCTAGTATACGGACACCCAGGCATTAAGAAAACGATGGAACTTATCTAACGAAATTATACATTCTAAGGAATTAAGAAAGTAGTAATAACGTACATACGCAAGTGCGTAGACTGCTAACAAAATAAACACGTAACACATCTTAAGTACGGAGAAATGCAAGCTATCTAGATACCCACAGCACCTTGGGAAGACATCGTAATGGACTTTGTCACAGGATTGCCAAAGTCGAAAGATCCCACAAACGGAGTAAGTTACGACGCAATACTGGTAATCGTATGCAGATTCACTAAATACGTGGAATTACTATCGTGCAAAAAGGCAATAACAGCAACGGAACTAGCGTTCCTTATCCTAGATTAACTTATACGACATTATGGCATCCCTAAGATAATTATCAGCGACAGAGACAAACTCTTCACTTCAAACTACTAGACAACACTCATGGCACTTATTAGAACAAAACGAAAACTATCAACAGCCTATTATCCACAGACGGACGGACAAACAGAACGTACGAATTAAATAATAGAAACGTACCTACGCATCTACTGCAACAACCAGAAGAATAACTAGATTTCCCTATTACTAATAGCACAATTAGCATATAACAACAAGATATTAGTAGCAACTGGACATACACCGTTTTATGCGAACCACGGAAGACATCCACATCTCTTTAATTAGACATTTCCTACTACTATCAGAACGGAAGAAGCTATTAACACGGCTACAAAAATGAAAGAAATACATTAACAACTCTAAGAGAACCTCGAGAAAGCTCAGCAGTAAAGTATCTCTTATATAAACTAAAAAAGAAAAATGGCACCTCAGCTAAAGAAGGGGGATAAAGCATATCTGCTTACGAAAAATCTTCGAATCTAGAAGGAAAAGCACAAGAAACTGGATCATGTTAAGGTCGGACCATTTTTTATTTTTGAACAAGTATCACCGGTTAACTACCGATTGGAATTACCACCAGACGCCAAAATACACCCAGTATTCTACATAGACTAATTAGAACTAGTAGACTCTAAAACACCAGTCGAAACCACCTTCTATCACCAACCAGAGGAGGAAACCAAATTCGAAGTCGAGAAGATACTACGACACACAGATTAGTCACGAACCTACTTAATTAAGTAGAAAGGATATCTACACTTAGAAGATACATAGAAACTAAAAGTAAACCTTAATAACTATTGCTAAATATTAGCACAATACTATCGTTAGACCACGAAAAGGAACCCGGAACGATCGAAGGAGAACCAGATAGGAACTCGTTAAGAAGAAGATCCATTGGTGGATCAGGAAGGAGATTGTTGGCCTGTGACTAGCCCGGATTAGCGAGGAAATCGTCTTAGAACGGAGCGTTCGCACTCGAGCTCTTCGTCTCTTGTACCTTATCCTAGGTATCTAGTAATTTCTTATCCCGACGCGCGAATAGCCTCTTACGACTTTTAATCTCTAATAACTCACGCTTATGCTAAGTAAGTTCTTATTAACTACGCAACGTCTCTTCCTTAGCGCGAGCTAACTCTAGCTGCTTTTCACGCTCTTTATCCTCTACCTTCTCCTACTCCTCTTTAGGAATAAATAGCTCACACTCGCTCCTTGCAGCGATACAACTAGCACAACGACTAGACGTAGTATCCACGAAATAATAAATGTTTAGCTTTTCGCAGCGGGTGTAGCGGAAAGGCATCTCCTTACTACTTCCTTCAACACGACGAATGCGATTACGCCGCTCTTAGGTCAAAGTCTTCTTGCGAGGCGCGCGCGCTTTACGGGGCTTAGGATCCTTAGGCATAGTCAGGAAGGCACTAAGACCAGAACGCGAAAACAGCAACTCACGCGAGTATTTATATGCGACGACTGTATCTGCAGCCAGAGGGCGCGGAACGAGGATACCAAGGACGCTATCTAGAAGAGGGGAGGTGATATTAGGATCTGAACATGTATAGGACGCGGAGGACCAACGGGCCCTCAGCGGGGGTGACACTTGGTGGGGTTGCGCAACCGAGATCACGTGATGTACCATCCAGCCAAGACATACCATCTAGCCAAGATCATGGACGGTATACCATCCATGGATGACACGACCATCCACCAGAAAGATAGGATGGCAGAAAGATAGGTGGACGGTAACCTATAATCCTCTTGTATATAACCTGACACGAATACCCTTATGGCATTCGTGTTTAATCTTGTTTATTAATCTATCGTTTGGATCTGAGTAAGCAACCTTGTTGATTTAATTATGCTGTACACACCTTCGATACTAACGCCCCAGTGACAAGCGCAAGCTATCACTACAACCTCTCCCGTCCTACCAGTATTCTTGCCCGAGAACCAACCTTTACCCCTATAGGGATTAGCTATCCTTCTAGGACTTAACACCTTCCTTAGTAACCATAAGATAGCCCCACTATGATACTCTTAGCGCTATTAGAGATCTAGAGTCTTGCCCTTCTTTCTATGCTTCTCCTTAGTAGATAGTGCCTGCTTAATCCCATCCATCTCATGTTTAAGTAGCTCATTTTAGACAGATAGGTGGTGGAGCGATTAACAAATCTTCTTTGTATCTTGACTATCCTGATCCTTTACTACTAATCGTATAAGCCTATCCATCTTTCTCTAATCATGATCGCTAAGCCCTGATGAGGAGTTATCGCCTGATTCTTGATCCTGGGTGAACCTATTAAGGATAGGATTAGGATCAGGTGGCGATATGCCTGTGGCTCTAAAAGAGCTAAGGATAGTTGATTCCTTAAAGGAGGCCTTCCACGCATTCTAAAATAGGGGGAAGAAGTCGTCTTTAGTAATAGAAGCTAGGCCTTAGCTTCTATAAAGGTATCTTGATAGCTCTGCTAAGTAGGCTATTAATAGAGGCTTAAACATCGTAACGTTAAGTGGCTAAAGCGTATAAGTTAAATGAGGAGGCAGAATAGTAAGTAAAATCTTATTCTAATTATAGTAGTTAATAAAGTCTATAGTAACATAAGATCCGTGGCTATCTATAATTAAAAGTCGATATGATCGTCGAGTCTTCTCTTTTATATAGCGATTAAACACCTGCTTAAGCTAAGCAAGCCCGATATCATTGTTCGTCTAGCTAGAGGGTGATAAGGTGATAAAGACTTTATGATATCCTGCCTTAATATCCTCTACCTAGCTTGATTGGATGCCCTTGTTGACAGCCTCATAGATGAGGCTTGGCGGCAGAGCTGATCCATTAGCGCAGATACATGCCAGGAGCGTGATCCTTGCGCGATTGCCATCTTGGAGTGATGCCCTAACTTCCTTCTTCTCCCACATTCGTCTGCTGAATATCCTCTTTGATCTACCAACGATACCGATCAGGCAGCCTTTCTTATCCATATTGTAGATATGACGAGGATCTATATGATATTGATCCATCTTGCTGTGCAGAAGGTTGAAAAAGAGGCGATATTTATCTACTAAATCAGCTTTGTGGCGATTGCTGTCCATGCCGACTGCCCATTGTGAGATAAGATGAATGCTGTGTCGGTTGATGAAGCGCGTAACCCAGCTTTCGCTGACTGGCTCCTTTGCTATCGTAGAGGCGAAGTTCTGTATCATCTCTCTAGTAGGAGGCATATGTCTCTCTGTGAGTCTTTTGATATATTGAACAAGCTCCTCCTCTTGCTGTGGGGTGAGTTTCTGCTGGTTGATGTTCTTGACCTGTCGAGGGCGCGTTACTCCCCGATGCCTTCGGCCCAACGTAGATCGCTCAAGTCCACGCCTAGTAGCCACTTCTGTATATGAAAAATCTTCTCCTGGCTCTCGCGATTCGATTTCATCAATCGCATCCTGATACGGATCCATATTGGTGGAGTTATCGCGTGCTGAAGTTAGGGTGTTTGGTGCTGCGCGGGCATTACGCGAATCCGGGCATTACGCGCACGGACACGGTACCTAACAAGCGCCCAGATCACATGTGTAGCGGGATTTTACGAAACCACCGATAACAGGCGCACCGTCGAGTCATCCCAGGATTCACGGTACTAACAGTTGCTAGCTTTTGGGCCGAGCATCGTATCACCCCAGGATACATGATGGCTATGGTACGTGATTTCAATCGTAGCAATAAGCGGATACACTTAGGCGGTTGACAAAGTCTGGGGGAAAACCGTTGGAAAAATGTCGTGTTCAGCTACTGCACCGTTTTTTTTTTTCTCAACGGCTTTCTCGCCAACAGGAACACCGCAACGGTACCAAACTCTTCCCCTCTTCGTCTCTATATGAACGGGCCCCCATCGCTTTCTCGAAGAGCCACAACCCTCACACCAACGCACTTCTCCCGAAGCAAAATTTCAACACGCTTCTACTACATACTCCCATATACCAACTTCTACAACCCGCCCACTACGAAGATGTCTTCACAGATGCTCATCGAGTTCCTCACCACCCCCAGCGAGAAGTTTTTCCATGTCCACCAGTTCCTCGCAGACTGAGAACCCCTCTCTGCCCTCTAAATCGTCTTGGCCGCCATCAACATCCCCTCCGCCTTAACCGGCGAGCGCAATTCAATTCTCATCTTCACCACCGCCCCGCTGTCCTACACTCTGCGCATCATCGGCCGACCCTCCCGCCCTAAGATACTCCTCCTCAAAGACCGCAAAAACACCTCCGAATCCTTCGAAGTTCGCGGAAAGAGGGGTCTCCGCGATGTAGCAGAGCACGTGCTCTTGTTCATAGAGGCTCGGAAAGAAGAAGAAAAGCGCGGATCTCTCCGCGCAACCCCAGTGTCAGATCCTCGCCTCTTGACGATTCTAGCTTCAAACAAGAAAGGCGAAGTAGCATTCGCGGAAGCTACGCGCATGTTCGAGGACTCCCACCTCCTCGACAGCACAGTAGAGCTGCTCGCACCATTCGGGCTCCAACCGCACCTAGTCGATGGAAAATCCGTGCGCTTTGGCGTTGCACACTTGGCCTCTAGCGAAGAGGGACCTGGACTGAGGATATCCAGGTACGCAGCGTATGGGTGCGACCTACCCCCAACACCAACAATTTCTCCTGCGCGAAACGACCCACTCCCAACACCATGTACTTCTCCTGTGGCGGACGAGCTACCCCCAACCCCAACACCTTCCGAGCAGACGACCCGTACCGAGCACTAGCATGAGTCAATACCTTACACAGAATGTTCACTCGATTTTATGAGTGATAAATCGCTACCAGCAACACCATCTCCTTCCCCTTGCGGCAGACGACCTACCCCCAACACCATCTTCTTCCCCTGCCCCAGACGATACAACAGGTAACAGCGAAAACCACATCCCACTCCAGTTGAAAAAATGCGTCGTCGTCCAACACGTCCCCGCCTACACCCCCGAACAAGAGTCCCTCGACTCCCCGCACCACCTCTCCACCATGCTCCACCGCGCCGGCTACATCACCGACGACGACGATGTCCCCAGAACCCGCAAGCCCAAACTCCTCCTCTACGACCTCTCGAAACCCGAAGATGTATTAGCGATGGTGAACCGCGTCCTCCATACATGCTCCGACATACGTTCCGCCTAAACCCCGTGTTTCTCGCGCCCCACCGTAACCCCTTCCGCGGCGTGAAACCCTGCCCCGATTTCGAACGTAAACCGCGGGCGGGCGCGTATTGGCTACGCCAGAACGGGAGCCGGGAAAATCAGGTTGTGTTTGAGCACGGGATGCGGGACGCGTTGGTGTCGAAGAGTGGGGAAGTTAGGGTTTGGGTGTTGATGAATGAGCAGGAGAAGGTTAATGAGGAGTTGTTGAGGGCGGTTACGGTACCGCTGCTGCAGAGGAAGTGGAGTACGGAGGCGATGTCGGAGAACGAGGAGGAGAGCTGGGACAGCAGGGCTGAGATCTTCTCTGATGACGAGGATGAGGAGGATACGGAGGGCTCGGAGAGTAGTCTGCCTGCTTCGCCGCGGACATATGCGTTTGGGAAGAGTTGGGTGGATATGGAGGAGGAGGAGGAGCCTGGCCCGGCTGGCGAGTGCGTTCCGTCTTAGTTTCACGGCCTTATAACGGGGGGGGGGGGGGGGGTTATCGTCGTTATCGACCTGAACAGATCATACAACACACAGCAACTGAGAAGCGCGACGATGATCACAGAAACAAAAGGGCGCACCGTAACAATACGCAACTGCCAATGAGGGCGCCTTGTACGTAGTCATGGCATAGATGCGGCATTATAAGTCATCAGATAATCTGACTCTCCCATTCGACCTTCGTTCCATGCATTTGTTCATTGTATGATTCTTTTGGGTGTGAATCCATTCTTTGTCGTGCATCCCTCCACACATTCTCATTTTTTTTTCTAGAATACCGCAGCAGCCATCTAGACTTCACGTTCCATCCAGTCGTCGAATCGGATCACGGGGGAAATTGGGAAAGAGCGGTGCTACGGGTGTTGAGATAACCGAAGCTCCATTCGTTTGGTAACGCAGCAGCGCATAGTAGGACATGAATTACGTATAAAGATGCTGTATTTACGGTGCGTCTTAATTTTATGTTAGCGTTGTAGTGCTGGGTTGGATGTAAAGTTATTTAGCGGAGGGAGGGCTTGCGCAGACGTCCTATTGCACATAGATATCTCTACCATTCTATTTAGCTTATGTTCTTTGCGTATACACACAACTAAGTTCTCTCACTGCATTTAATACTCCTGGGAGGAAATCCAGGCGTGGTTCTTATTACTAAATATCTACTATTAACACTATTTCTGCGTCCCGCACTCTGTCCTAGCATTCTTTCCTATTTCCTACTCGCATACCACCCGCCGCCGCTGACACCTGCAATACGTACCGCCCATAATCCCGGAATATCTAGATAAGGCGAAACTGTAGACCTTTGGAGTTATAAACGGAAGAGATAGTACTAGTGTGTTTTGCAGTCGATGGCTGGACGGTCGGTATAGATTTAACCCTAGCGTTGGATTTTGTTGCTTAGGTCTGTGTTGAACGTAATTTGTAACAGAGTGAACAGTGCTGGCCGCAGAGACTCCGTAGTTGCAGTGTGTTATTGAATTCATTCACGAGCATTCATCACAGGTTGTGAATAATTAGACATTGAAATAAACAAACTATTATCTATGGCACCATGATTCGTATAAAGAGCAGGAGCTAGCACTTCCAAATTTTCCAGTAAGCAAAAAACATGTTGCAAACAATTCGTCTAAATTCTAATTAGCTAACGCAACGTATCAAGAAAGATGCGGCGAGCGGCTCTGCTCAGCGAACCGCGCCGCGCCGCGCCTGGCCTTGAAACACTGCACCACCCCCAGGATAAAAGGACAAGTAATCGCACCCCATCATCTTCTTACTCCTAACATTACGCTTAGCCCGCTCTGTTATTTTAACCATCGATACACTGCGACTGTCATAACCAAATTCTACCATAAGTACCTGCGAACCAAAACAATGCGCTCCCTCAACTACCTCACTCCCCTCTTCCTCGTCTTCTCGCCCGCAATCTTCGCACTCGATTGCCCTAATACCGGCAGGCAGAGTAGCCCCGGCGGTGTATATCACTACTTCGGCGAAGACGCCTTGCCCAACAAGCCCAAACCGAACTGTCCCGCCAACGACTGCTGGGAAGGCTGCGCGTATGATGTTCCCAAAATGTCGAACACATGCATAACGAGTAACTATGGGACTATTGCGCCTGATGATGGAGGGTACTGTTATATCTACGAGAGCAAGCACTGTACCGGCGACCCAATGAAAGTCGATGGGAACATAGCGTGAGTGGTTCTGATTGACGAGGGTAAGTTGTGTGGTGTGTGAGGAGTGGGCTGATGTTTGAGATAGGAAGACCGAGTGTCCGGGGAATGGGCAAAGCGCAGAGCGCTTCAGCTGCCGGGGCTCATGGAGGCTATCGCGACTTCTGCGTCAAATTTGTGGGCTAGATATGATTGTTTTTGATAATTTTGTTCTTCTCATGCATGTGCATTTCGAGTGAACATGTGGAAATAAACGGGACGCAGAGCTGGCTGGGCATATTGATTCGTTTGCTTTAACACTCTTTTTGCATAGTCTGTTCTCTTACAGCATCGTCCTATCTTCCCGTTATGTCCTCCCTTTCAAACCTCCCGTTATGTCGAATCCTCGCGAATCAACACTGTGGGTGATGCAGAGCTAGCTGCGCATTTTCGTGTGATATCATTGACGTGAGAAATTGTATAGCGCCGCTGGCGCTCCAACGTGGACGATGAGGCGATTTGTGGACTGGTAGAGATCCGGGTGGCCAGAAGCCGGTCGTACCTGTGACGAGGCTCACAATCCTGTTACTGCCCGCTATCACTTTGGCGCGATCGCCATTTTGTGCATTTCGTATTTCGACTGCCGTCCGCGTGATGACCTGACTGGAAATTCAAACCCTGCGCGGGTGGGTGCAGAGCCAAACGATGAGGCTAGCGAAGTATCGTGCGCACTGTTGCTCGGCGCTGTGAGCTCGATATCGGGGTCGAAAAGATATCAAGTACCCTTTGATATCGCGGACGGACCTGAGATGTATCGAATCTTCAAGGGGCTACTTTTCTGCATCTTGGCGCACTTCGCATGTCGACGATATCTTCTGAACAGTTGAGAGAGCAGCACCAACAATGCTCCACTGTGGCGCCCGCCTCATACTGTCTGAAAGAGTCGCATCTCAGGTTTGATAGGCGACAACGGTGTAGCCGGCGGTCTAAAAGTATCGTCACTACTAAACGTAGGCGCGGGACTTGGTATAATCAGTGTTCGTGGCGGTACTGGTTCCCCTAGAGGTGAAATACGCTCTGCAACCAACTTCTGTCCCGGGCTTGGGCTTCTCGCCCGGACTTTTTTCAGCGTCTTTCGAACGAGCGGTCGTAAAAAAGGCATCGAAGCCGCGATGATACCAACATGCTGTTCAACCTGCGACCATATGAGTAAGTTCCCCCACTGTAGTCCTGCCTCTATGAAGCCAGATAGCCACCGCATAGTCACCGCCAGTCTTATTGCAGACGCCGCAATTGCGACAAGACCGAGGCTGAAGATAGAAACGAGCTCGACGCGCTTCCGCATGGGCATGGATCGCAGGCTCATGAAGAATGGCATAGGCAGAAGCCAGACGATTCCGTCGGTAGCAAGATTGTAAGCGGCTTGCGTGCGCCACAGAGGCGAAGGATCCATGCATTGGGTCGGGAAAATGCCCGAGAATTCCTTCAAAAACACGTCGCCGTCCCAGGCTATGTGCGGCGGGTTGCATATGAAGATGCTGACGAAGGCCATTGCCAGGCTGGAGAGGATGACAAAACCTAGCATGCCGCGGACGATCCAGTAGTAAGAGCGATGGGTTGCGGCCACGTAGTTGTAGAAAAGTAAGATGGACGTTTTGATCAAGAGGTGGTCAATGATGTAGTTCAGGCGGAATATCCACATCATGAGAAGGCCCCCAGTCGCAACTTTCTTCCATGGTTCTACGATCTAAATACATCAGTTTTCTGTGCTGTGATTTTGAAGCTCGCAACTCACAATATTATTGTCCGCATCGTAAGTGCCTCGGTAGTCCATGTATATGATCTGGTAGTAATTGATAATAGGCGTTCCCCAAGTCGCAATCTGCGGGGTCAGTAATGCTCGTTCGTCTCTCTCGAAAAGGATACTCACAAGAGCTGCAAGCATTACCCAGTCATGAGATCCAAGTTTGCCCACAAGATGGTAGCGACTGTAGAACCTGGAGAGGTCAGTTTCGCGTGCCGAACGAGGCAGGGCCCATCCCACATACCGAAGAGCTACCACGACGGTGGAAAGGTTGGTAAGCGTGAACGCCACGACGACAGCGAGAGTTCCATGAACCGCCATGTTCGGTCGACGACGATGCGGAGAAGGTTCAGCTGGCGTCGCTCATGGGAACCGGTGGCTGGACGAGCAGAGGGTCGGTATTGTCGAACGGGAGCTGAAAGGGTCTAGATGGGAAGCAAGCCCCCATATACGAAGCTGCTTGTGCCACGCTCCCTCGAGCGCTAGCTGAAGATGGCGTACGCTCCCAATACTCTCAACGCCAGGAACGACCCGCTGCTAGGCCAAGCCACACCCGCACGAAACTAGTCAGGAAAGGGCCTGCAAGTGGTGGTGATCGTTGTCAGAACGTAGCAAACAGCGTTTCGAGTGGCTGATAAGAGATTGGACTGGTGAGACTTCACACACGGAAACGTACGATGTTGTGTCGAAGTCACACCAACTCGTGGGAACACAACGTCCCATGACTTCGCCTTCCCCGCATCCTTCTGGCGCTCGCTTCCAGGCTGAAAGACGCGCATAAGCAAGCTTGCAGGCAGACATTGCTCGAGCCCGATTATTGGTCAGTGCTGGATAAAGTTCTGCTCTGAACACCCATTATACCCGCCCTGGGACCTGAGTCGACGAACCGAAATGCCACCTGAACGCCCTGGTATCAGCGTTTTGCGAATCAAGCCCCTTCGGAAGACCTCAATGCGCAATGCTTGTCTTAACAGCGATCTTTTTCCACGACCTCCATTTCCTATGCTCTTTCGGCATGTTTTGCGCGGTCATGAATGTTGCGCGCGAGAGTGGCACAAACCGATATTGGAAAGGGCAGGGGCGAATCCATCGAGTTGAGTGAGATTACGAATAGTGGGGCCGAAGCCCACGGCAGGAAGCGACCCGTTCGGCAAGCCACTGCGTCCCGGCAACCACGGTCTCGAGGTGGCGATTGTCGAGCTTGTCAACAGGGGCACGAATTTGACAAGTGCCGTGCCCATGTGCGTGCCTGCCGGCAGATGAGATGCAAAGCCCGGTAGCTGCAGGATGTGCGTAAACAGCCGGTGGTCTGCATACCAAATGAAGGATTTAGAGAGTCGTAGATGTGGCCAGGTTGTAATTATGTAGATGAGTATTCATGAAAACGGCAGTAGGCGAAAGGTGACAAGCCGTCGGAAACGGTTGTCAGCGCCTCGTGCAACGGACGACGGCGCACGTTGGCTAGGCAGCTTGGCACAGGCTAGTCTTAGACCCACGTCGTTGATCGCTCCTTCAGATCCCCTTTGTCGCTGCCCCCTAAAACTAGAGGCTAGAGTAGTGGAGAGGAGGCTCGCGTATGTATGAGATTCACGACCCTCATCGGCATCGACATTGCGCCATGTTATTGCATTAGAGAGATGCGCTATCGAATCCAGAGCCGTGGGAAGACTTCGTCATCGTCATCTTCAGATCCAAGTTCTCGATCGATACCGCCTTGATCAAACATCCTCATATTACTTGCGGCCTTAATGCTGGCGTCATCGTGTCTCCGACTGCTTTTCCTGTACTAGGGGCTGACGTATGAGTAGGGTAGTTCGTAGCACGTGGTAGGGAGAAGGAGACGATGGACCAGGCATTGGTATCTCTGCTTCCCATCCGCTTGTTGGTAGCAGGAAGGCATTTACAGACCTCTCCTCTGTATATATTCATTTTCCGTTGCATTCCTTCCACACGTGAGACTTCGGCAATGTCTGAAAGATTTCCTCGCATACCCCAGACGTAGGGCAGCTGGTTGATCGATGATGCTCCCAGCACATGCAGTCCACACGTCGAAGCACTCCACAATCTCAACTGCTAAACATCGCTATGCCATTACTAAGGGTATCCCATCCTGTCATCTGCCACTTTTATCTATCCTACATCTCCCCTCCCCTCCCCTTCATCCCTCCAGCCAGGTATCTCAAACCCGCATACTACTCCTCCTCGGACTCTTCTCAACCTCACTCCTCGCCCCCTCCCACCATGCCTTATCCCTCTCCCTCCGATGCGGCATACTCTCCCTCACAACACTACTCCTCTCATCAAAGCTGCCCGCCCTACTCCTCCCCGTCCCCCCACCTTCTCTATCCACCCTACTCCTACTCTTCCCCCTCTTCCCCCCCAGCCCCGCAGAACTCCTCGCCCCCACAGCCCCCGGCTCCGTAAAACTCCTCCTCTTCACATCCGCCATACTCGCGCTCAACGGCCTACTCTTCTTCGACTTTTTAACCCCCGTAGCAGGCGGTCTCTTTACATAGTCATACGTCTCAGGATCCCTACGACACAGCTCCTTTTCTATGCCCCAGAGCGGGGCCTCAGGGAGGATTTTCACGGCGAGGGGGTCCTTCCATTTGAGTTTCCAGTGGATGTCTGGGTCGGACGAGGGGGTCGTGTAGTCGACGACGAGCTTGTAGTTCTGGGTGAGGGCGGGGCACTCGTAGAAGGCTTTGTCGTTGACGCCGGGGCCACCGAGGCGGTAGCGCGAGCGTGCGGAGGCGTGGATGTATTCGTTTGTGTATTGGAGGGGGCGGTCGGTGGGGCGGCAGGTGAAGGGGTCGGTTTGGGTATAGTGGCCTGGGGTGCGGAGCTATCTTTGTTAGCGCTCCCTTCTTCTATAATTCCTCTCTCTCCACGTTTTTGATCATATATGGATGGATGGAAGGAGGGGGGAAGTACCGAGGTTCCGCCCAAAGCGTACACGCCCGTGGCGGAGTTGTATATCTCGCCAAACGACCACGGACGAATGTCCTGCCCCTCTCGCTTGTAATACCTGTCGTTATCGTCCTCCTGCTCGAACAGGTACTCCTCTCTCATATCGAGGAACGGCGCTAACTGACTCATCATCCACGCGAGCGTGATGTTCGCCATTTGCTGGTCGTCATATCCACCGCCTACATTCGAGTGCACACCCGGAAACCACACCTGTCTCAGCGTCGTCTTATTCCCGGGCGGCTTCTCCCACACCGCTGGGCTGAACGCAGTCCTCCGCTCATCCAGCGCAAGAGCCTGGAACGCGTTTTCAATACAGTTGCTCAGCTTCGTGTCGTAGAAAGACATCTCTTTCGACTCCTTGGCTTGCACGCCGAGCTTCTGCAGGAAATTGAAGCGAGGGGTTCCAAGGGAGCCTACTGTGTCCCACACGGCGATGACCTTGATCTTGATGTCGAGCCTCGTGAGACCCCGTCTTTCTAGCTCATCCGCATATCGCGGAGAAGACGCAGACGGCTTGTGGGGAAAAGGAACGTTCGGATTCTTCGGCACGTATTTCGGATCTCTCCTGTGCTGGACGTCTTCGAACACTTCCGGCAGCGCATTCAACCCCTTCTTCGTCAACAGCCCCACCTCCCCTATCAACCCGCCTATACTTCGCGCCGTGTACGCTCCTCGAGAAAACCCGAGCAGGAAAATCTCATCGCCAGGGTGGTAATTATTCGCGAGGAAAGAGTACGCTTCTCTCACGTTTTCGCCGAGCCCTTCGCCCGTAGCACCAGAGATTAGGCGATTCAAACGGGTCCCCTGGCTGCCAACGCCAAAGTGGTAATTCACAATCTGCGGAACACCGTCTTGACTGACCGCTTTGATAGCTCTCGAGATCCGCGTGACGTTACTCGGAACGCTGAGTTTCCCATTGATCATGCCATTATCAGAGTTTAACCATGTCCCGTCGCACGCCACGATCAACCTCTTGAACATGCCCCTCCCACCACTGAGGCCCGGCGCATCGACGAAAACCGGGCCTCGGCTTTTTGGACGTGGCGATGCAGGGAGTACGATTTCCAGAGGGGGTTTCGGGGGCACGGGGACGACGATGGGGACGGAGCCTCGCGCATTGCTGGGGGCGCGACTGTGACTCCTCGCTCTCGAAGGTGGTGCCGCCTGGGACATTGAAGCTCGTCTATCCGCGGATCTCCTCTTGTAGCGTTCTGATTCGGGCGATGGGAAATATCCCGAGTCGCTGCTCTCCGGGGAATCCAGGGTGGGAACTATTTGAGTTTTGCGGGAGATGTGGAATCTCGAGAAGGGTAAGGAGCGTTGGGGTGGATATGCGGTCGAGACGAAGGCCAGGTTGTGCACAGTCGAACAAGGGAGTGGAACGACTCCTCAGTATATCTTCCTGGTAGGTCGTGAGATGTCGGCGAGACTGACGCAAAGGTGCGCTGAACGTTCAGTCGTGGTCAGCACTGGTTGCGCCCAACTACAACCACGTGGTTTCGGCCACCCTTCATGCACGTAAAGCGGGAGCGCCGGCTCCCTGCGTCGTCGACCGCCCAATCCAAACCCAAACCGCAACTCTCCAAACTCTTTTTCAATGTTTCCAACGTTCGTCGTGAGCTGCCCCAACCTTCTCTTTCAGCGCTTTTCCCAGCCTCGCACAGTAGCACCACACGGAACCCTGCGTCAACCACAAAAACACAACAGCGCGCGATCGTCCAAAAAGGTGGTTGATGTCGACACAAGAAAGAGCGCAAACCGCAGGAAGGAGTATACTGTGTATGCGAACGCGCTGGCACAAAATCTCACATGAGTTGGGCGTCAAGTTCGTGATGATCTCACCCTACGCCAGCGCGACTTCGCTTCGCTTGCCGGTGGCTGGAAACGCGGTGGCTGGAGCCTCACCTCTCACAATTCACCCAGAAAAAAAAAAGCGTCCCCCCCGTCAAAGTTCCCAACCCGGCAGCTCAGCGCAAGCTAGAACAAGGCGTCGAAAACTGTCATTGACTTGGTGATAGTGGCGGTCTGCAAAGGTAAACACAGCCAACTCATCGCCAAACAACGACCGGGCAAGCAACGTTTCCTCGGACGTACTCGCCAAGTCAGCGATGCCCAGGATGGCCCCTCGAGATCTGCCTTTGGGCATCGGTGAGTTGTCCAGCCTAAAGGGCGCATTCTGGCCGGTATAGAACTGCAACTCTTGTGGGGCGCATATGCGAGTAGGAAAATGCTGTCCCTGGACCTCGACTTCTGGACGCATAGTCGACCGGAGTATTTGCGGGTCGTATACAACACATCACCTAACCTGCGCAGCGGCATTGCCATTGGCCCAAATATGCGGTGTCTGAAGGGCTCAAGTGTTACGCGCAACCTCACTGCTATGGACGGACCGTAGCTCTCTCTACGGATAGATCGCATGCAGTCGTTGGCCAGGCCAACATCGAAGCGGGTAGAACGACCAGATGGCGACTACTTTGCGCTCGCGTCGCGATTGGTTCAAAGTTACGGTGTTCGATATGCGGGAGTAAGCTGTCGTGCATGCGTTCACCGCCTTGCGCTGCAACATGCTGGCTGCCAGGCGATGCGCAAGCACGCAAGCAAGCAAGCAAGAGCGATCTGGCAACCATTACACCCTCAGAGCTTGGTAAATGCTCATCACAAGTCCAGACGGAGAAGGAGTAGAAGATATCAACTGTTTTTCCAATTCGAACACTTTTATCTGATGTGCATGATGTTCTTCGCAACACTCGTTGCTCACCCCACCCATTCACCCTCCCGCGTGCCGCAGGGAACCGCCAAGTAACAGCCAGTGCCTCGCTAGGAATAAACCAACACACTATCGTACAGACAAGATCCCAAGCCCGCCACCTAGACACCCAAAATCGCCCCAGAGTCTTCCAATTCGACTCACTGGCTGACCAATTTCGCCGCGAAGCTCCGTCTAGAATATGACACCATTAATAAAGAAGTAGCAGACAGATAACGATGTAGCCAGAAGGATAAGACAGCGGAAATAGTGTCAAAATGAAATGCCAAAAAGAGATTCGTCAACTAGTTTCGTGTCCTCTGTAAATCGCAATTTCCGGTGTTGGTGATTTCGTTCCTAGTAGTTGCCCAGGAGGTCGTCGAGCTCATCCAGCTCAATGTTCTCCGGGCTCTTCATGTCTGACCACTCGTCGTCATGTTCAGACCACAACTCGGTCGTCTTGAGAGCCAAGACAGGTGGCGGCATCTCGATGTTTAATGACGGCTTGAGGAGCGGGCTGCTGATGGTGAGCATCGGGTCGAAACTCGCGCGCTCCATCTCGCCAAACAAGGCAGCAGCCGTCTCCGAGTTCTTCTTCGCTGCGCTCTCTTCTGTCTCCTCAAGCTCCATGATGTAGTCCATCGATGTGTCCATGGGCTGCGTATTCTCAACGGCAGCGCTGGCGGAGCGTTCGCGCTCCGCTTGTTGACTCTTTCTCCGCTCTTGTAAGACCGACGCAGTCTGCGTGAACTCGCGCTCGTCCTTTTCCAGCGGCGGCGATTGCGCGCGGCGGTTATGCGCAATGTTGTGGGTGGTTGGTGGGTGGGTGTGGTTCGTGAAGGGATCGCTACTTGAGTCGTCGTAGTCGGAGAGGTCAAGCTCCGGTGAGGGCGACCTCACGTCGCGGCCGTGTGAATCTGCATCGTAGTCGTCGGATGCGGCAGATGACAACGACGGCGAGATGATGCGCGCGGCAGCTGCAAGGTTGCCTGAGTCTTCCGGGATGGGCTGATGCGGGCTGGTGGTGAGGAAGTAGTACACGCGCTTGGGGTGGGTGCCGACGAGCTTCTTGTCCAGCGGACAGCGCGAGAGCGCTGGCCAGTTACGCTTGAGGTATGTCGCAAGGCGCGATGAAATGATTGCTGCCGGATTCGCGGAGCTGGGTCGCGTCAGCCTGAGTAACGCGGAGCTAGCGCATGCGCCAGGGGAGCTGAAGCTGGGGACATACCTTTCAACAATAGGGATTGTTGGCGAGAGGACGGTGGCGAGTTCCTTGAGCAGGTGGGGCCGATTGCCTGTCTTTTGCAGCTGCTCGATCACGCCCACGACGATGATGTCGTCGATGCCCTGCGTGTCGACCTTTGTTAGCCCGGAGTGGCCGCCTGGCGACGGTGGCGGGGTGTCGGCCACGCGGCCTGCGCTGCTCTTGGGGCGCTCATCGAAGCGTAGTGAAGACAGTCGCGGCGGCGAGTTCGGTACCGACGACGTCGAGCCAGAATGTGAGCGTTTCTGCTTCTTCGCAAGGTGCTGCGTGTCGGACATGGTGGGAGGTGAACGTGCAGATCGCGGGCCTCCTCCGGGCAGCGTTATGCCCAACGACGGGAGCGACAGCGACTTCCGGCGTGTGTTGTAGCCCATGGCGTGCGTATCGTAAGGAAAGTAGGAGAGAAAGACTGCGACAGAGGGATGCGGAAGATTGTTGTCTCGTTCGAATGCCAGTCGCCCTATTGGTTGTGGAATGCAGATGCAGCGGACTTAACCCAAAGCTTTACCGCTCTATGCAAGGCGGCGTGCAACACTTCTGCCTGCTCGCACCGCGCCTGATGTGGTGTGCCCAAGCAATAAACAAATATGGTGGGATGCACACGATGCTGACAGCCCAGCCGTCGCTTCCTCGTTGGTGTGTGGAGGTAGTAACAAACAAACAACGCTTGCAGCTGCTGTTCGCCTCCTGAACTGAATGCGCGACGTCAATGATCAAGTCACGCCGGATGCTGCCTATTACCTGGAGGGTATTATACGGCTCGCACAGGCAGCTGGATAGGTCTTTTGGTCCCTGGATGGGTTCGAGGGGGGATGTTGTGAGAGAGGAGGTGGAGTGGAGCGGAGCACGGTTTGAAGAGGACCAGCTAGGCCAGGGAGGGGGCGACCGTGCGAAGTGAATGTGTATTTCAGGGATGCCATCTCTGGTCGACCCAAGATATGACAACATGCTACTTTTAGAGCCCTTTCGGTCGCTCACTCTGGCTAGGGGCTGAAATCCGCCGAATGAGCCAATTGTTATTGGCCTGGGCTGACCGGACTGCAGCACCTATTCACCTCCAAACTTTCATGCCATGCACCGCGGCGGGCTGTCGATATGGGTCGGCGAGCTATCGTCGTTGGAAACCAGCTAACGGACAGTACCTGCACAGTATGTTTGCGCCGGTTTCTGCTGGTTGCCGTGGAGGAGCATTCATTCCACACATGGCGAGGCGGGCGATTACTTCACACTGATTCACGGTCGCCCCCAACACGCGCCCCTGACCACCCTCCATCGCCTTACAAATGTGCTGCGCTGCCGCCGAGCATGTCGTCACACCCATTCTCCAGATTGACGAGGCTGTGATGACCATTCTGCTGACTGTCTCGTTCATGAATTGATCCGAACAGGCAGGTTCGAGCAGCCATGATGATGGCGTTTGTTGGTGTCGCATACCTGAAATCGGTTGTGCACGCAACCCCCGGCCGCCCTAGCGATTTAGCCTCAACGCCGTCCCAGATTTTCGACGGGCGGTGAGCTAACATTTTTTTGTTACAATTTTTCCTGAAAATCATATGGCCTCGGCTGTTTTCTAACCATGTCGACGGCGACTCCTATGCCGAATTCATCCGTTCGCATGTGCTCTCACGATATTTGGGGTTTTTGGTGCCTGGGAAAGCATGAACGGAAGTGTGTCCCCCCGAGGCGCAGCTTCAGAACGCTGGTCGCTCGATCAACGCATCCGAAACAACCAGCTCTTCGCGTCTGCTTCTGGAAAAGCGACCAGGCCGGGATCCATGTTTCACGAGCCGGCGCATCCACTGCATCCATCGCTTATGTACTGTATGACAACGCACGCGACGTGCCACCATGCCAATCAGTGGGCTTGCGATTAGCAAGGGGTACCTGCACACCCATTCCACTTCGGGCCGCCAGTATCACACAATGCATCTGCTTGCATCGTCACTTTTTGTGGGGTTGGGAAGGTATCACGCACGCCTCGGAAACGCTCCGCCTGGGCCGAACTCAAAGTGGGCTGCGGACATCCGCAACGTAGCGGATGGCGAAAGTTTGTGTGCATTTTTTTTGTTCGTCGTTCTTATCAATTTACGGCAGGAGACAGGGCGATTCATGCATGTGTCAGCGACCAGGAGGCCTCCGGTAAGCTCCAGGATGTGCTGTCTGCATTTGTGTCTTGGGAAATCTTAGATCCTCCTCCGCAACCTGAACCAACAACGAAGCTATTGATACCATCCACACGGCTCGTTATCATCGACCAGACCTACCGGTACCGCTCTTTGCGCGACCACTAGCATTTTATGATAATGAGCTCACAGCTACATCACATTCATCACACTCGCTCGCTTGAGTTGCAAGTTGTTGGTGATTATCTCCGTCACCCCTCATCTGCATTTGCCTCCCCCACAGTGTTGCGAGAGAAACGAAGCCACGCCGTGCGCAGTCCCCACAAGTATGCATCCTATACAGTAGTGTACAATTCAAAATTTGGACCAAGGTGGTCGTTTCCGGTGTAGACAACCGGGACTCGCATGTCGATGGTTGCAAGCTTGCAGCTGCGTGGGTCGTCGGCTCGGCATGTAGTAGCCCCTTCTGGTATGCTCATCCCCATAGACTCCACCACGGACGCTGTGGAACCGCTGACGCGGATGCAGACGACTTGTCTTCTCCTGTTGCGGCACCGACAACCGCATCGACGATAGTTCGCTTGTATCCCATTCCCTTCCGCGGCTTCAGCTCTATCCACCACGTAGTACCAAAATTGTATCGTTTAATGTTGACGACTTCCAACCCACTTTCCTCGACGATCTTTCCAATGTCCTTGTTCCAAAAACACCCGTGTGCGTCAGCGTGACCCGGCGCTGTCTTATCAAGCAAGTCGTTGAGCCATTGGTAGTGCGATTTTCCGTGCTCGAGCAGCAGTATTTGGCCGCCATTTTCGTTGGTAGCGGCTTCCAGGTTGTGCAGCAGCTTCACAGGATCAGGCGTCGAACAGATGCCCATGGTTTGTATGACGGTGTCGTACCCCTCCTTCGCATCGAATGGTGGGGTTATAGGGTCGAGCGCAGACTGATGCTTGAAGAACACGCGACTGAAGTATTCCGGATGCGTGTCCTTCCACTTTCGCTTCGCAACGGCCAGCATGGGCGCGCTGTAGTCCAGCAATGTCACAGTCGCGCACTGTTTGGTCGGGTAGTAATCTATGTTCCTTCCAGTGCCCACCGCGACCTCCAACACATGTCCTCGAACTTTCTTGGTGAGGTCCTTCCGTCTCTTGTTCAGGAAGAGAAGCGTCTCTGCCATGTTGACCTTCTCATCGTAACCGTCTGCCTCCTTGTCAAACCGATCAATGAAGTCTTCGGGTAGGTTCTCCACTTCTTCCGCATTTGCGATAGAGTAGTACAGCTGGAAGCCGTACAAGCCCATAGCAAAGGCTGTCAATCCACCAAACATGATAGGTAGCTGCCGCCATCGTTGCACTTTGTTCACATAAGACGGCGCACGCTTCTGTTCTTCAGAGAGAATATGATCAGCGATCCTCGGGCGCTCCTCCCATACTCGTTTTGCGCCGTCGCTCGGTTTGGGAGGAACGAATGGACGGGGTGCTGGATACTGCGGTCGAGCTCGCGGCGGGGGTGCGGGAGGCGTGTGTGGCTTCGGAATACGCTTCGGCGCCTTGGGTATTTTGGCCATAGCGGCGCAATTCAGCCCTGAATAGGCGGATAGCGAGCGACGTAGGTGGGCAATTGCAGTTCGAAGCGGTTGTTGTTGTTGCAGTTCTTGCAGGGTCTTTGCCGAGATAGCCCAAGCTCAAGCTCATCCGAACTTTTCTGGGCCGGCGAGAACCGAACGCGCACTTCGCGACATCGGCGATTTATTCATAGTACATAGATAGCTAGATCAGCCCACGGGATTTTAGAGCGTCTGCTTCAATATATATCTTTCTACGCGTCTGGTTACGGAGTTTCTTTAACCGCATGCATCATGGCGTCCAGTGATATCCCCTCCTCTGTGCTCATCATCGGAAGCGGTGCCTTTGGACTGTCCACTGCCTGGGCCTTGTGCAAGAACCCGCAATTTGAAAATACTTCGATCACAGTAGTAGATAGAAATACGTTTCCTTCCAGTGATGGCTCAAGTGTAAGTGTACTTACATTTCTTGCCTGACTGTTCACTCTAGCCACATGCTCAAAACCACCAGGTTGATTCCTCGCGCATCATCCGTCCCGACTACGCTGCGGCTCCCTACGCACGCCTTGCAACCATTGCACAGAACCGCTGGCGCACAGATTTTGCACCCGAACACTATCACGAAGTTGGACTCGCCGTAACCGCGTCCGGACCAGAGCAGAAATATGTGGGCGATTCGCTCGCCAATGTTCAGAACATTGGCGTTGATAGAGTGGAAGTTTTGAACTCAGCGGAAGAGATTGGCAGAGCATGCGGCCTGGAACAAAACCACGATGAAGCATGCGGGCGAACCGGATACGTCAACTGGAGCTCTGGATGGGCAGACGCAGCAGGTGCGCTGGTATGGCTACGGAAGGAGGTAGAGAAATATAACCGCGTAAACTTTGTCGTTGCGTCGGTTAAGAAGCTGCTCTTCGACTTTGAGAAGGACACCGTCTCGGGCGCTACACTGGCCGATGGTTCGGAACTTTGTGCAGATCTGACGGTTTTGGCCGCAGGTGCCTGGTCCACCTCCCTCATCGATCTACGCGGGATATGCAAGTCCACTGGGCAGGTGCTATGTTACACACCCATCTCTGCCGAAGAGGAAGCAGCGATGGCAAAACTCCCCACCATCCTCAACTTGAGCAATGCGCTATTTAGAATCCCGCCGTCGAAGGGAATGCTCAAGATTGCGCGACACGGCCACGGCTACATCAATCCAACTACCATCCCACACCCCGAATCTCAGAACCCTAACGAGACCATCACGGTTTCTCTGCCGTACACGCACGTCACGGATCCGAACTTGGTCGTCCCACTCGAAGGCCGCAAAGCCTGCCGCGAGTTTCTTCAATCTATACACCCTTCTCTCGCTACCCCGTCGCGACCTTTCACGATGACTAGGATATGCTGGTATACAGACACGCGCGATGGCGATTTCCTGATAACACACCATCCGAAGTGGAAAGGTCTATTCGTGGCGACCGGCGGTAGTGGGCACGGCTTCAAGTTCCTACCCGTGATTGGAGACGCCATCCTGGAATGCGTGCAAGGGCGGACGCCTGAAGAGTTCAAAGAACGCTGGCGGTGGCCGGAGCAAAGAGTGTCAGAAGAGCAGTGGGTAGGCGATGGGTCACGGGGCGGGCCGGTGGGGATGGTTTTGAGCGAGGAGTTTGCAAAGGGTGACACTAAGCTATAAAGGCAACCTCCAGACAGCAAATACCAAGTCTATCTATTCACTGTCCACTTCCATCTTACCAAGATGCCGGTCCAAAGCGCCTGTTGAGTAGTTGCCTGGAACGCGCTCAATGCACTGACATCAATCCCAGCATCCACACCCGCCTAATGCTCGCTACCCTCCCACTTCGCGTACAAGCTCTCCGGCAGCATCTTCTTCCCGTCCAACTTGAGAAACACCAATTTGTCCGCCCCGCTCTCGTACTTCACCGTCGCCCTTCCGCCCTTCTCCTTTACGACATCGCGGATCTTCCCAACCAACGCCGCCAACATCCTCAGATCCTTCTGATTCTGCTCCTCCCACCTCTTAACCTTATCCGCCACCTCCTCTACCTCAGGGACCTCAAACACGCCTCTGGTATAATACGCACGAACCAACTTCGGCGTCTGCGAAACCCACAGCTGCGACACCACATCCTCGAATCCCAGCGGTCTGTGTCTCACCCTCGTCTTAACCTCGAGTGTCGCCTCCAGCGGCACCGTCTGGCCCTCCTTCCGCACTAGGAGTTTAGACCCCTCGACCTTCTCCTCAGCCTTACTGTTCTCCGCAGACAGCGCCAGCCCACCCAGCACGTTCGAGAGATCATCGACGTCCTTCGCTTCACCTTTGCCTTTGCCGCTGGCAGTGGCAGTGGCAGTGGAGGTGGGAGCCTCCTCCGGAGAGCGAACAAACCCATCCGTCTCAAACCTAACCAAACACCGAGCGAACAAACCCATCCGTCTCAAACCTAACCCCCACCACCCTATGATGTCCCGTACTCGCCGCCACCACTTCCCTCGTATACGACTTCTCAAACGCATGGCCAAACCCCCTCATCTCACTCGCTTTAATCCACTCCTCGACCGACCCTCGCTTCATCGCGCAGGAACAGCGCCGTCGTACCCTTCACTTCGACATCGAGCTTGAAATCCTCGCGTTTGCCGCCGACCCAGGGGGGATTGATGAGGCCGAGGAGTTTGCGGATGTTGTTCCGGTCGGTGACGATGTCGACGGTGTGGATGGAGAAGGAGGGATGGGCGAGGTAGAGGGCGCGGAAGAGCGGCTCGAGTGCGGAAGAGGGGTGTCGGGCGGCGTTTTGGTTGATGTATACGTGGCCGGTGTCTTTTGGCAACTTCTGGGGCCCGCTGGGGGGTGACCAGAGAGCGGGGCTGCCTGGGACGGCGATGGTGGGGTTCTCCTTGGGGGGTCGAGCCGGTTGTAGGACGCGAGGTGCTGGACGTCGGTGATGGAGGCGAAGGGTGGGGTGGGGAGGGCGTGGGGGTCTGCGCGCGAGAGGGTGGAGATGGGGGTGAAGGATATTGCTGTGGTGGGCTTGGGCTTGGGCTTGGGTTTGTAGTTGGGAGATAGGGTTGTGGTCGCAGGCTTGAAAGTTCTGGGTTGGGTATCAGCTTGGTTTATGTAGTGGATAGGTCTTTCGTGCAAACAGATAGATACAAACAGGCAGCTGCAGCCCTCTATCACTTGCTATTTGCTTGAGCTCTGGCCTATTACCTCGCTTCTCTCTGTGTGGCAATTTCGTACAAGCGTATCTAATGTGCGGAATTATATTGCTTTCCGGTCACTTGATTTGGTAGCGAAAGATACTGTAACAGACAGTCCTCCACGCTGCTAGCTTTGGACTACCCTGCACGACAGATGTGGGCGGCTTTGAGCGAGTCAAATTCCGGCAAAGCGCTCCGCGATTGTGCTGCCAGGCTTTATAGATCGCTCGGACGACTGTCTTGCTCGGCGAACGGCTCCGTGGACTGTCTATATCAGATAGAGTCATAGCCGTGTGGTAAAAGCCTCCAATCCAGTAATAGAAACCACGCCTGGATTTTCTTCCAGCAGTGTTGGCGCAGTGAGGGAACCCAGCCAACAGTCCCCAATAGACTACAATGGTTGTTTACTACGGCACGAATACTCAATAGCCGCAATCAGCATCTAAGATCATATTCTGTCACAATACCGTCAGGCTACCAACCCGTCAGCGTCAGCCAATGCAGCACAGCACGTACAATAGCCTAAAGAATAAGTACAAAAGCCAAACCCGCATCCCATTCTCAATTATCCTACAGTATATGCACGACCCCCAGCATCGCAGGTACAACTGGAGACATTTCATCACCCTGTCGTCTATGCATTCCGGAACGTTTGACCACCGCAAAGCACCGAACAATGCTATTCTACACGAAGTGCGCAAACCGACCTCGGGGGACCAACCAACCGACCAGCCCAAAACCAGCCCGCCCATTCATCATGAATGTATAAGTGTAGATGAACGAAAGAAAACACAGGACCAACAAGCACAATAATATCCCCCACCGCATCCCGTTAAAAACGCCGTGCTTTTTCTCTTTCCGCCCACACACGCGAACCCAGATTAGACTCGCAAAAAGACCAAAGATTCCATGTTATGCAGAGTAACAGCCAGCCCGCTCAAGATTTGGCAAGACAGGTGCCTGTACACGTCGCAATGCAATAAGTGAGAAACCGTAACCCCGTACGCACGCAAATGCAGTGAGTAGACATTACTGGCTCAACACCCCCGGGGTAAAGGGGTCGGCCATTTCCATGTACCGTGATAGATGCTTCCAGCAGCACCCGCTGCTTCTAAGCCAGAGGTTGCGGACTCTGCTGCGCATTCGTGAAAAGAGCGCTGAAGATGCGCTCAACCTTCGGTCGTTAGACTAGCGTGCAGCAATTCGAGGAGGAGGGAACGTACCTCTGGCGCCGCCTTGACGAACGGCAAGTCCCAGAAAGCGTAGGTGCGGTTTTTCAGGATCTCAAGGAGCGTGATGATCAATCCCCACGGATGCGGGCGGTGCACCAAAAGTCTCTCCATGAAAACCCGCGTAATAGTATGTTTGACGTCTTCGTAGTCAGTGGAGAAGAGATGAAGAAGCGCGCAGCTAAAATACTGCGTGTGCGAGTTCGGCCAGCGCAATTGGTTGGCGATGGCGCTGATGAAATGAAACCTGGCCTCTGGACGCAGTTCCCTGGCGAGTTTTTCGATTAACTTTGCTGCGGGAGCTGAGCCATCGAAGATGGGCCCTTTCATGCCCTGTAGGGCGAGCGCGCTAGTCCCGATGTAGAGCGTTATGGCATGGATCAAAGCTGGGTCAGCCGTCGTGACGTCCGCTTCAAAGCCAGCAGGCTTAGGCTCGCTGTAGTAAACAGCCTTGCAAAGTTGTTCAACGTCTTGAGCACTAGGTTCAGGAGATCGCAGGATGCCGTCCAGGAGATCCTTCACTTTGGCTTCATGGAGGGTTCTATCGAGGTCGGCGCGAATAGTAGGTGCTTGGCGGCTGTCGTCAAGGCGATCCACCTTTATCCCGGTGGTGAATGGATCGGGCATCTCCAGGATGTTGGAAGGATATGCACTGACGACTAGATTACGCAACTGAGTGCAATGCATCGGGATGCTGTTGCAGAACCGGAAGTGGTTTTCGGCAAGGAACTCGGGGTAATCATGATGGACGACAAGGAGCACACGTAGGACACCTCGGTAGAAAGTTTGTGCCATGATAGTCTCCTGCTGGGGTCGGACGATTTGCCCTGTGAAGACCAGGAGTGCTTCCATGAGTCGTGCAAACAGCTCCCAGCCTTGTGAAGATTCGTCTTCTAGCATCGCTGGGACGAAGATCCGATGGGAGATCAGGGTCAACCACGAGAACGCGAAGCGCGGGAAATATGTCGGCTGGAGTATTAGAAACGCCTTGGCAACGGCAAGGAACATGTCGGTACGGAACCCAGCAAAGAAGTGCTCCTTGGCGGCGTCATTGAGCTCGAATAGTAACGAAGAGAACAATCGGAAGAACACCTTCTGACAGAAAAGCTCATGGTCTCCGTGTGGCCCTGGCGTATCCCCACGACCAAGATAGTTGTTGAGAACAAGAATCACGACCAAGAGAATTTGGTCAAGGTACTTCGCTTTGCTCTCCTTAACTGCCCCGTTTTGCTCTCCTTGGTAGACTACCAGATCTACAATGAGTCTGGCAAGCGCATCGACCTTAACAGTGGCAGTGTCTGGATTGCCATGGCCGTACGGGAGAGACTGCTCGTGTCCGTACGAAGCTACGGAGGCATCGATGCAAGCTCGGAAAAATTCGATCGATTCCTTGGGGCTCTTGATGATCTGTTGCACGTGCAACTGGTAGATGAACGCGGTGATTGACTTCTTCGGAGTATCGGGATGCTGAAGGTGGACCCACTCATCGAAAATGTACTCCAGCTGATCCTTCTGCCCGGTCGAGGGAGGGGTGGGCTCTTGCTCAGACACATCGATCCGCAGCTTTGTCAGCAGGGCTTTCCCTATTTCCAAGTTCGGGTCTTCCGCCAACCAATTCGTAAGGGCATCGATCGAGAGGGCAAAGTCAGCTCGAAGGGCACTGGGATGCTCGTTGAGTAGAATCTCATCCATGAGGGATGAGAGCATCTCTAAAGCAGCAACGCGACGGTCCTGTATAGCCTTTGCGAGTATCCCATTGAGCTTGTGCATGTCCATCAGCCCAACCTCCATGAGAGCAATCATCACAGTAGCGTTGAGGATGCGATCGTCGTCATTTAGAGTCGCAAGCCACATCAGCACCTGCCTAGATGTGGATACCGACATCTCACATAGGCTGCTCAAGAGGTGCCCCAACGTCTCGATTTCCAGTCGGCTGAGATTATCAGAAAACAGGTGGTTCGTGACTTGCCCAGCGATGCGGAAAGCCCATGCTTCCTTGTTGGGCCCTGCAAATGCAATGCTCGACAGGAGCTGCTCGAAAGTGTGATGAACCGGGTTCGTCGGCTGCAGATCGCTGATGCGCTCTTCTTGAGCTTCCTTGACTTGGCGCATCATGTCGCCAAGTAGGTCTTCGACACCGCGCCATCCGCGGTCCAGTGCCCCAGACTCCATAAATCCGTTGATCTGCTGCGTTGGCGGAGCATGGGACGTTTGCAGACCTTGAAGTCGAGACTGTTGACCCGACGGACGTGGCTCAACGGGAGCAGCAGCTGGTGTGGGCATATTTGTAACAGTGGCAAACTGGTCTTGCAGAACGTCCGGTAGTTGTCTACCGCTGTCCTGTGACACGTTGTTGGCGTGAGGGGCACCGCGGGACTGTCTGCCAAACTCTTCGTATATAGCAAGTTGCTCCCGATTGAGGCCTCCAGTAGTCTGCTTGTAGGGCTCCGGAATGTAGAACGCCCATGGGCTGATTGCGGCATCCTTGAAGGGCTCATTGATGCGTTGCTGACGATACTCCTGGCGTGCCTGGATGGCATCTTGAATCTGTTGATCGATCTCCGTTCGCGACGACACTTCGGCGGCTTGCTCAACCGTGCTGCAGACAAGTTCCAAGTTGTCGTTAACAAACATGACGACGTGGCCTTCTGGGATAGCCTGCTCGGGTAATTCTCGCGCCATGACACGGATATTATTCTGGATGCTCATCCGCAAAGGTTCCTTGCAAGTGACGAGGGCCAAAGCACCAGATAATGACTTGACAACCGTGTAGGCGGCGTTGCGCAATTTCTCCTCGTCGGGTTCCAGAGCAAAGTCTTTACTAACGAGCTGAGATGTCGAAATTGCAGCAATGGTGACGGATCGTTCGACAACAGGGGCAATAATTTCCTGGATGGCCTGCTGTACAGCGGTTTCGAAGATCTTCTTGGCAGCGTTTTGGTGCGCAGCGCTGGCGTTTGAAGGAGGATACTGAAGCTGGGGGCGAAAGTCGGGCAAGGCAGCTGTGATAACGGCAGACGAGAATCGTTCGCTGGGCCCACGAGCGCGTTGGAGACCCAGTAAGCCACCCATGTCTCCAAAGGGCTCGAGACCATCGGGTGCTGGCATTTGACCCATGTACTCTTCCTCCACTTGGGGTCGCATGCGAATGCAGGTTGAGGGCTCAATATCCTTCGGGTCGATGTTCAGTCCTTTGCAAAGGACCTCGATTTCGAACTTTTGGTTAAGCTTCAGTTCAGCATGCTCATACAACTCTTTTAGCACGCTCAGTATTTCCATGAGCCACGGATTGGGAGGCTGAAAGATAACAGACTTGGCTGCTTGCGCAAGAACTTTGCAAGTAAATGGAATCACAAGCAGCAGGCGATCCGTGGCAAAGCCCTCAATCAGAAGGTCTTTGAACGAGATGTTACGGAATTTGATTGGCTGATTCCGCGCGATAGTGAGAGACCCAAGCCAGCCTCCAAGATTCTTGAGATGCCCACGCTCCGTGGTACCCAAAGACCCCTCACTGTTCAGCATGGCGATCACAATGACGTACGTTTCTCGCAAGACTTCGGCCCAAAGAACGCGGTCGTTGAACAGGTCCAGCATATCGAGGTACAGCTGCTGGAAATTGGGTTGCATCTTGGCACGCTCTTCGACGAGGTAGTTGGCAAACCACTGGTGATGTCTATCTTCAACAGCTTGAGTGAGATCCCGCATCTTTTCGTGAAGGTTACGTTCGGAAACATTGTTCAGAACAAACAATACGCGGTCTTGAACTTCTTCGTCGGGTTCCTCGTACAGATCAGGTCGGAGTGGAGGGTCCACGTGGAGGCACGTGAATTTTGGTACTGCAGGTTCGGCCTGCAATTGCTCGTCCACGTGGTTACCGTTGGTCAGGCCCACCCCATTTTGGCCAGAACCATTGACCTCACCAATTTGCGATCGTACAACCTCTTCAGCCTTGGTGTAGATTTCCGTGCCTTGAAGACCTGGTATATTGAGTAACTCTTCGCAGTAGTTTGGCCACTCGTGAAGGCGGGGCGAATAATGTATCAGAGCCTGAAGACCGAATTTGTACATGGAGTCGTCCGGGCGGTAATCTTGAACGGCTTCCAGGACCATGGACAAGCCGACACGTAGGGCAAGCCTTGAAAGCAAGTTGTAGTTTATTATACCACCAAACAGAACTGCAGTGGTCGCCAGAGCTTCTAGCGGGTACTCCCCAAAGCAGTTGTATTCGTCAAAAAGTCCATGAATCATGCAAGCGAACAGATCTTGCTCGGCAGGATCTCGAGACTCCTTGTACTTCTTCAGAACCGTTATAATCTCTCGAACATCGCTCTCGCTGCTGTACATGTTCTTGAAATGCTCTTGCATCTTCTTGTCAGCTTCTTCAGGAAGTGCGTTCCCGTTCTGTCCATTCGCATCGATGATGTCGTCTACGCCTTCGCCGTAATTGATTAAGCGGGGATAAGCCTGAATGCAGACTCGCTGTAGAGTCATGAGAACCTCGTCGGTAAGTCCGCAATCCGCCAGAAACCAAAGCATCGAATAGACGGTCTTGACTTGAAGTGGCAAGCTAGTTGCCATATGTCCATCATCGCGGGAACGCTGCATCTCCTCATTTGCTTTGAAGTCGAGAAAGCGCTGTAGGGCGTTACTGAACCCGGCAGGGGCTTGCTGCGACGTGTGCTGTAACCAGGGTTCGAGCTGAAAAAGTCCTTGGGCGTGTGCCTGTGCTGCTAGGTCCAAGGTGATCTCAGTATTACTGTGGATCAGCTGATCTAGCCAGCCATGCTCTTGTGCATGCTGGAGGACAAGAGTAAGGGACATCTTTTCGATGTTGTAGGCGTCATTGAAACGCTCGATAAGCCATTGCGGGTCCTGCTGCCAGAGCCCGTAGATGACAAACTCGTACTTGTCGAGTTGACGCCTGAAGTAGGGATCGAAAAGCTGCTTCAGGGCCTGCTCCTGCAATGCACCCCAGGGTTTGGGAACTGCGGCTGCGGCGACAAGGAATTCGGCTGTGTGGGGATTGATCACAGTATTCGGAATTTGCAGCATTTGCGCGTCGGCGTACGATTCTGCTGACCGAAAGATCATGCTGAAGAGTGCCCTCGTAGCATCTAGGGACACGTACGGATGCTTGACTGCTTGCTTCGCGAACTCTTTGACGACGGGAGATGCATTTTCGAACATCTCCAACGAATAAGACTGTCGAAGTCGCGGGATCTGGGTCACGTCTAGCTCCTCCGCAGTGCATTCGAGGAAGCGAGTGAGGAAGCTCAGCTGTGTGACTTCCTTTTGCCAGACACCTCCCCACAGCAACTGGATGTCGAAAGCCTCCGATTCTTGCGCAACCGGTAAAAGAGCGTGGTATATGGACAAAAACTGCGCTTTGGACACGCGCAGAGTGTCACGATCGAAGGCGTGGACCACCTCCTGCCACTCTATTCTCTGACCGGTCCGATGTTCCCGCAGTGCTGCAACAAAGTTTTTTGCGTTGTACCCTGAGGAGACAGACATGAACACCAGCACATTTGCGACTTGCTGGTAGCTGATGTCGCGCGCCTCCGCGGCAGCAAGGGTCTCTTTGCACGATTCGACCGATTCGGTGGCGCGGGGGCCGGCGCGTTGAACCAGTTTGACGAGCGGATTCTGCGAGGCATTGGACAGCTCCACGAGCTGCAGTGCGGCCTCGACCTCTACGGGCATCCCGCGCGCCCCCAAGTGCTGGTATCGATAGCTCAGGGCTGCAATGAGTTTGCTTGTGGAGTCTTCAGTCCAATCCGATGGCGGGGCTTGGAGTATTCGGGTGACGAGTGCTGCGAGGTACGTGGGCGAATCGGGAAGCTGCGACGGGTCGGGTTGCGCGATGGTCAAGACAAGCTCGTCGGTTATCGCGCCAAGAACGGTGTCGGCTGTAGAGCAGTTAGCACTGTTTGCGCGCATGCAAGAGCAAGAACCAACCTCGCGCCTTGAGTTCAGAGTTACTGCCAAGCTTGCACGCCGCAGCCAGCATAGCCTGGGAAAACACATCGAGTTGAAAGTGAGCAACGAACGTGGCGAGGTCGAAGTCGCGGAACAGATCGCCTTCGGGGGAGTGGAGCGCTTCTGCAATCTTGAGGGCCTGGTCGGGGTCGGTCCGTAGCTTCTGCACCTCTGTTACCAATATCTGGTAGTTGCCGTTCGCCTCTGTGCTTCGACCGCCGCCCATGAAGATGTACACGGCATTATCTCGCAACAGACGGCGGAAGTATTTCGAGAACACCTCCATGCCGTTGGAGTCGACCAGCTGTGCGGCGTCAGTATGGGGGCGTGCGGAAGGAGCCACAGGTACGTACCTTCCGTATCTGCTCGACCTGTGTCTCCCACTTGGCGCGGTCCTTTTCGTCCTTTACCGGACCAAACTGACTCAGTAGTAGGAATACCTGTGCGATGACAATGCGCGAGAGGTTCTGGTTGTGCGCTGATGTACCGGCGGGGTTGGTTGACGTGCTTGGTGAGCCCACGGTGCTGGAGGTCGAAAGCGATGGCGAGGCGCGCACAAGCCGGGGGGGCCCTCCGCCGCTGCTCGATGCACCACCTGACGCGGCGGCGGCGGAGGCAAGTTGCGAAGGCTGCTGCGACGTTATTGTCCTGGCTCGGAAGGACAGCAGCTGGCCGGCCGGGGGCTGCTGTCCGGTGTGCGAAGGCGAAAAGGACGACGAGGACGACGACGCCCGCGACGCAGACGCAGGCAGCGATGGAAAGCTCGACGTCGCCGGAGAGTTGGCCGGGCGCGAGGCGCTGGGCGAGGGGGTGTTGCGATGCTGCTCGTAGTTGATTGCGGTGGAGATTGGGGTCAGGCGTGCGCTCTGGTGGTGTCTCGGAGGGCCCCAGGGCGTTTGGTTGCTGCTCATCTAGATGGCGTTTCCATGAGCAGCGCGTGGCGGCGAGGAAGGGGATGGGTGGAGGTGCGGTGATGTTGGATATGTCTGGGTGAGTCGCGCATGTCCCGCCAGAGCAGCCGAACGAAGCTTGGCGGCTAGCTGCCTCAGGTTGGATAAACTGACACGGGTGTTGTCCTATACCTTGGCAATGGATATGAAATTCCCCCACGATGCTTTGAAGCCAACTATGACAGTTCTCACATTTTTTCTTCCTTGGAGTCTGTCCAAAAGCGTATGTAGGTACGTACGCGATGCAGTGCGGTTGTGCCTCTTCAGTAGGCGACTGCTCCGGAGACGAGCCTGCTCCGAACGAACAACCCCAGTGCCGCTGTTGTGTGTTCAGGCACAGCTTTTAGATACGACACTCATCTGTATTGATACCCATTTTATGTGAAAGTGCTCAGAAATCTGCCTTTTTCATTGCTTACAAGAGCACTTAGACCAGCTCTTCTGCGGATGTCCATAGCCCATTGGCTGCACGGCAGCTGAGGCAGGCGTTTCCTATAGGTAATCGCTAGAATCTAGGGAAGTCAAGTTACATCAGGACACTCAAAAAATGATCAGATTGCATTCGTCCTCACTCAGCGCGAACTGCCAGCCTCTGGGACCGCAGCCGTTACTCTGTGGCCGATCGAAGACGCCTGCCAGAAGCGATGCCTCTACCCCAACTCTATCAGCTGCTAATGCCTACTGGCGATTGTCCCCCAACATAGCATCGAGACGAAACTCTATTATGCGTCCAGTCTGCGGCTAACTACAAATACCCCTCTTCGAGAAGGCCAGGCCACAGGCATCCGTATCACCCTTAGGTTCGAAAGGAACAAGGCCGAACCTAATTACCCGCTCTATAAACAGGCAGACTCGAGGAACACGCGATAGCTACGGCTAACGGCGCGAAGATGATGACTGTGGCGTTCCGGGGCTCCAGCTGAGGTGAGCTGGCGGGTGGGCGACGCGCTGTCTTTCGTGTTGCTCGGACGACAGCACTAGTAAACACGGCCCTCCACAGTGTACATCCCGCATCGCTATCCCTGCCCCGCCGCCTGCACAGCTCCCCCAGCTCGCAACGCTGTCCTACATAGTATCAGCTGTTAGGCATATATTTTACACCCACACTGTTGCTGCCCTGTGCTGCTTCTGCACTGCAGCTATTATCTTTCCACTCACTCCGCGCGCCACTTCGGTGCCTTCAGTCGCTATAAACAAGGCGCTATGCCCGCGCTCGCGGCGGCAGAGCCGCCCTCAGTCACGCTCTCGTGTACGCTCCAGCTTAGATACGCCGAAGTAGTAGCACGCCGCTAACATGTGCAGTTGCCAACAACTTCTGGGGCAAAGATGACGCGGGCGTCTCTCCCATGCTCGAGCGCATGCACAATGCCAAAGTCACCTCGGACGAGCTGAAGTCGTTCTACGCGTCACGGGCCGCCATCGAAGAAGAATACTCGCGCAAGCTGCTCAACCTCGCACGGAAACCGCTCGGGTCGTCCGAGGCGGGCACCCTGCGCCTGTCGTTCGACGTGATCCGGGCCGAGGTGGAGTCGATGGGCAAGGCACACCAGAGCGTCGCGCAGCAGATGAAGACGGAGCTGGAAGAGCCACTCCAGGCCTTCGCTGGGGGCATGAAGGAGCGACGGAAGATTGTGCAGAACGGGATTGAGAAGCTGCTCAAGATGAAGATGCAACAGACGGCCGCTGTGAACAAGGCACGCGACCGCTACGAAAACGATTGTCTCAAGATCAAGGGCTTCCTTGCACAAGCACACATGGTCATGGGCCAGGAAGAGCGAAAGAACAAGGCGAAGCTGGAGAAGACACAGATTCAGCTTTCGGATACGGAGCGAGATTACGAGGCTGCCGTCAAGATCCTTGAGGAGACCACCGGCCGGTGGAACAGGGACTGGAAGGCTGCTTGCGATGTGAGGAGTGCGTGTATATGCCTACGAGCGCGAAGCTAACGAGATGCAGAAATTCCAAGACCTCGAAGAGGAGCGGATCGACTACACCAAGAGCAGTCTCTGGAACTTCGCCAACATCGCCTCCACCGTCTGTGTCAGTGACGACGCCGCGTGCGAGAAGATTAGGCTTTCGCTCGAGGACTGCGATGTGGAGAAGGACATTACGGGCTTCATCAAAGACAGTGGAACGGGTCAGGAAATACCCGATCCTCCCAAATTCATTAATTTTGCACGAGGTGATGCCGACACAGCCTCGCAAACCTCGGAGGACGAGAACTTCTCTGTAGCTCAGTTTGCAAGGACTATGAACCCTGCATATCGAGCATCTTCACCACAACCTTCTGTCTTTGAGTCACATCATGATCCGAACAACCCACTCGCTCGCGAAATGGGTCTTGGAAAGGACACCAAGCCGATACTACAGGATCAGATCAACGTGGAAGCACAACAGCAGGCGCAATTTGTTCGCCCAACTCCTACATCAAGAGCTTCTCATCATTCCACACATTCATCTCGAGCACCGCAGCCAGACCCTCGTTTGATCCATGCCCAGCAACAGGCGCATCAGCATTACCAACAGAGCAAGGTTCCCCATAACGACTATCCACAGGATGGTATGACTCAATTTTGTCGCATCGACCCAACACCGGAGCAAAGCAGCATTCCTAGTCCGGTTCGGCCGGCCAGCAGAGACTCCCTGAGCGACTACTCTAATTCAAACTCATTCTCGAGCATCGAGCCTCCCAGTGGATCTGCATCCCCTGGGAAACCATTGTCCATGTCACCGCAACCACAGGCTCCGGAAGAGATGTCGGTGCAGCAGAAGAAGGGCTTTTTCCAGAAGAGTCCTTTTGCGCGCAGGAAGAGCAAGCCCGACGTCCAGCCTCCGCCTTCGATCACGTCGAGCAGCCGAAACACATGGGTACCTGCATCAAGGCCTGCCAACAATGAAAATGCCAGCCCTACACGGCAATATGGGGGAAGCCGAGGAACCATCCCGAAAGACGTTCCCACGCCGAGTCCCGAGCCTGTAGATCCCAGAGCAAACTTCCAGCTCAACATTGGCAACAATGTCTTTGACGTGGCATCTCCAGATAAGAAGGTGGAACAACCGTCAGCAGAGCCGCAGGAGGAGTTGGACCCTATTGCTCAGGCTTTGGCGGAGCTCAAGGGTGTCACTAAGCAGACTTCGCTACGTGTGTCCGCGGATCGCTATCACGGCCTTGCCACACCACAACCACCTGCAACACCTGCCATAGGAGCCAACGCTCCCGGAGGCGCGCCCCCACCTCTCACAAACGCTAATCGCACCGCTGCCAAACGGGGCACTCCTCCACCGTCATACGACACACCTCAAATGTCTCGTCTTGGCGCTCCAAAGCCGGCACATACCGCCCGCCAGATGCAAAAAACAACAGAGATGTACGTCCAACAGAAAGCCTCCGTTTTCAACACCGGCTCTTCGTCTCGCCCTCCCACTCGCGGTACTGTTGCGCAAGAAGCCCCCCGTGCGGCTTCTCCCGCCCCTCGCGCTGCAAGCCCTCAGCCCAGCATGTACCGCGGTCAGCCGCAACAACCACCAGCCTCTCCCGCAGCCTACCGTTCAGCATCGCCGAATCCCTACGCGGGTGGCCGTCCAAGAGCGCAAACCGCGTCCCAGGCCCAAGCTCCCAATCCCTACGGTACACCCACGGGACGGGGCTCGTACTCGCGCCAAGGGGGTGGTGGTTCCCCGGGCATGCCACGCGCGGCCTCACCGCAACCGCCTCAACCAAGTTACGCACAGAGCCAGAGCCGTCCAGGGTCCCGCGCTGCACCCGCACAATCGTCTCCTCAGCCCGCTTATGCCAATCCACGGCCGCAGTCGCGTGCAGCGCCCAGTTCCCGCGCTGTGAGTCCGCAACCACAGTTCCGTCAATCGTATGATCGCCCGCCTAGCTCGCGCGGCAGCGATATGGCGAATGCGATGGCGGTGCAACTCGCGCCTGGGCCGGGCAGCGAGCGCGGCGATGGGAGCGTGTACGGTGGATCGGTTCGTGGGAGGAACGGAGGAGGACAGAGACCGCAGAGCTCGTATTATGGAGGTGGAGGTGAGGGACTACGACACAGTCCGAGCCAGATGAGTAGTCGTGTGCGCAGCAAGTCTGTTGCAGAACCTAGACAGTACACGCGCGATGGGAGGATGATTTTGCATTATTGTAAGTACTACCTTCTCTCCAGCATGACGTTTGTGCAGATTCTAATTGGTTTGCAGCGAGAGCAATGTACATGTACGCAGCGCAGATACCGGAGGAACTTACCTTCGCAAAAGGCGATATTCTAGCTGTGCTACGCCTGCAGGATGACGGGTGGTGGGAAGCAGAGGTCGTCGGTAAAGATGGACGACGCGGTCTCGTGCCTTCGAATTATCTGCAGAACTGCTAGGGGCAGCCCTGCGTGCAGAGGAAGATGGTGGCGAGGAGGGGAGTAAAGCTTGTGGATTGGTGAAGTGCTGCGATACCCGGTGATAGGCATTGAGTGTTGTGTTGTTTTTGTCCAGTATGACATTTTGCTAACGTTGGGCATCGACGATATGAGCGGGTTTTGAGTGGCGTTGAAAGGTGGGGCTTTCTATTCTTGCACTCGTTTTGTAACGCGGTGGGGGCGCTGGGAGGTGGGGGCTATGTACGTTTTTACAGCTTTTCTTTGTGAGCGGATTGTTTAATGACATGAGTTGCGTATGGAATGTGGAGTTTGGCTGGTGGCGGGAGGGTTCCTCATCAGGGCTCCAGGGCTCCAGTGGATTGCGTCACGTGAGGTCACATGACTTTTTTCTCAACCATGGATGATGGTGGACAACAAGACCACTATTGCGCAACCAGAACCGAACACACTTCAGACGACCGCCGTGCATATAAACCCGCTCATTCGTCTTCTTGCTCTCCTCACACTCCACACTCAGGACGCACCTAGGTACTAAAATTCAAGATGCGCAAGTGCATGGCTCGTCTTGCCTCTGTCGAAAAACATAAGACAACTTCGAACATGTGCGCATCCTCGGCTACTTCTCCCCGACCAAAACCCGAGCTCGAATGGACATGTGCGTCCTCTCCGCCTTTCTAAAAACTCGCCATCGCGATATCGATGAACTTTCCAGACTACAACGACGATGGGTTAAAAAAGGCACACTGGACGCAAATGCTCTCCGCACGCTTGTTTCGCAGAGTGTATGTGAGGGCACTAAAATCCACGTCACAGACATTTGATGGCTCGTCTTGCCTCTCTCTGAAATTCAATGCCATGTGTACAGGGAATATGGGCGCGTTCTTGGCCTCTTCTCTCAAACCAAAAAAAGCCTAAGGACGGGTACATGAGTGTCCTTCTTCGTCTTTCTAGAAACGCCTGATGCTGACTACATGCTGCGGTCTTTTTTGTCTCCTTAAACTTTGTGACGGTTAAGTATGAAGCTTGGGCCACCCGCGTACGTGATCCACGTGATCTACAGTATATAGCTCCATAGAGTAGCTTCTCAATCAAAACAACGATTGCCTCAACTCTTCTTTTTCGATGTCACAAACTTCACACTCAGAGTAGCTTGGGCACTAAAACCGCCAGAACATCAGCCGATGGCTGGGCTTACCTCTCGAAAATTCAAAAGCAATACTAGTCATGGCCTCTGCGACCTCTGAAAGGAACATCCCTTCAATCTATGGCGGGGGCATCCAGACGGTGGCCCGGTTCAAAAGAGCTTGGGGGCGAAGCGATGTCTCTGCCCGGCGCGGATTTGTTAGGGAATTAGAAAAGGTGGCATAACAAGCTATGGGTATGGGCTGTTTCTCTGTGCCAAATCGGGTCGGTGACAGCCTTACCTATGGTGTGGGCTTTTCGGACGGTCAGAGTGCTTAGAGTGCACGGAAGGGCGTGATCGTTGTTCACAGCGCTACTTGCGCCTACCTTTGATATTAAAAATCAGAAGAGGACGGCTGATTGTAAACGACGTCTAACTTGAAGTATAGACTAAAAAGAAGACACGAATGGCATGGAGGAACTTGTCTGTTCAAAAAAAAAAAAAAGGTGAAAGTAGAGACTAATATCTATTCCCGACTCTCCGCTGCCTTATTCAAATAGTATACCCAACCGACTAATGGTCCGTTTTCAATGCGCCTCACATTAGAAACGTTGGAGTTTGATGAAAATGAGAGCAATCTCTTTCCATGGGAAGGTTGACCGCTGGAGACTTCCGTTTCGCCAAAACAAGTTGAGATATCAAGAACGTGCGCTCTTGCTCCAGTTCGCTAGATACGTGCCAACTTCTACAGACAGAAGAGTCGCGAAAGATGCTACGTGCACTTCCAAAGCAAAAAGAAATGAGGGAATGTTTTGGAAGTTACATCTAGAGGATGCATGCGCGAACCTCCTCCTGTCTCTTCGCGCCATTTCAACGATCGCCTAGAAGCATACGTTGAAAATGAATGAAGCTTTGAGCGCTTACCAAAACGAACTCGTGAAACATCATGCCTTGCTCGTTGCGGCGGGACCAAATTACCATCGCAACATTCACACGTCTCGCTCTTCTACGTCTCTTCTCGACCAAAGTAACCCAAGCTGAGTCGCAAGATTCTTATGGAATCCGTCTATGGATTATAATATGCGGAACAAAATGGAGATGCGCGGAAGCCTCAAAGGATGGTGGGTGCTTCCCATGCCTTGGACACTGAGTGTTGTTCTGCTACCCCCCGCCAGCAAAGCTCTGCAACTATCCTTCTCCATAGCCAACCGTTGAATATCGTCAACCAAAAAAAATCGAATAAACTCTACTTCCATGTGTTGGCATCCTCCGTTTCAAAAGCATTGTATGCAGTAGCCATGGAGCAACCGGCCCAGCGAAAATCAATACGGAAGGAATTCGTGTCTTCTTCTCCCATGATTTTTGCACAACAAAGTCAATTCTTGGAGGCCTATGGAAAGCCCTGCACTTGCTCTTTGCAATAATAATAACCAAAACCAAGGCACTAAAAACTATGGCTCTATTATAATGAGCGAGAGCTCTTTCCTCTGCCTAAAGCGTTGCTTAAAGATTTGATGTGAGACGTCGCGTGCCTCTAAAACCCGCTTGTAATCTTTTTATGTCCGCTCCCTAAGCCCTTCTCGATAATAAAATATGGATGGTCGACTTTGATGGCAACCCCAGCGCCTCTACCTTCCACACTCGGCTGCCAAATACCGTACACCACAAACCTTATCCACACGCTACATGCGCGAGCGCTCCTCTTCTCTCCAAACATTCTCAGCGGCAAAGGACATGTGATACCGCGCGGTCCACCACAATCCAGCTCCGCCACATAATACGCCCGCACTCCACGCGCTCTTCCCCAAAACAAAAATGCCACTAAAAACGACTATGTGTCTTCCGCCTCCCTCTCTCCCAAATCCAGCGAGAATATACAAAGAAGTGGCGCGCTCACAGTTGTGGGAACGCTTTCGTGCTTAAAAACACTGAGCATCGGCCTCATGTGTTCCTTCGTGCCTGGCCTCCTCAAAAGAAACCTTACTATCACGAAAAGACTCGACTACAGGTGTCATGGCAAGCTCGACGCGCGCCAAAAAATACTTTGCCTTTTGGTTATGTTGCCCGCCGCGCTCAACACAAACCAGTAGCGAGAAGCCATGCGCGCAAAGCCACCCGGCCAAAATACTTTGGTGAACGCGTTGATGAGGAAGACACTCTGTTTCAAAGTTCTCAAAGGAATTGTATGTGTGGCGTGCCGTGTGCGGCCTTCAATTCAAGAGGCTTCGAGGGATGGGGATGCGCGTCGCGGGAACAGCCGGTGCTGCTAGAAAACGATGCCGACCTGTTCTTGTGCGCCGTGGAAGCGAGGGCTCGCAAAAAGTGGAAACACTGCGTCTTCATTTTGGCGGGGGGAGCTTGGGCCCATTAGGGGGTACTGATGAGCGCCATCATCTTAGGAAGGTGGTGTTTTCAACCAAGGGCGATGGATATAACATTCAACAGCAATGCTTGCAAGTATCACCCCTCAAGGTGATCGAATAACTGACATTTGGTTGCTTTTCATACTCGTGAAGAAGTACTAACTCCACACTATGCTTATCTCTGCACCGAACATCGAATCAATTTTTAGAGTAAATACGCCGAAGCGCAGAAAAATCCACCCATTGCAGAGGGAAGAGACATGACCGCCACCCGCAACAATTCCTACTTCAGTCATTCTGGCCCCCATTGTTACTTGTCCTTCATAGCTCGTGAAATACTCTAACATCGAATCGACGTTCAAATTCCCTGATCACTATCCTGTGGACTTGCCATGGCCGCCTCCGGTTTGTCTCACTTCCCCGTACTAGACTCCTCTTCCTCCTGCTCCTCCTCTCTCATAATCGGATGACTCCTCAACGCCATATCACGTGTCGGCGACTGCGACGACTGCGACGACTGGAGCAACATCTCAGGCACAGAACTCTGCCGAGCACGTACCGGTGTCGCAAGCAGCGAGGTACTGACCGGGATACGGCTCGCGGCGGAAGGCTGCCGGACGTCTCTAGCTAGCTGAGACGTTTCATCAAGCGCACGCAACATAGACTCGTGTGCTACCGCTGTGGGTGGTTGCACAGGACCGACAGGATCATAAGCAGGCCAAATTTCCTGCGTCTGAACGCGAATTGGCAATATTGGTGCCGAGATGTTCCGCAGGGTATTTTCTGTCAGCGGGGTGGGAGCGGAGGCGATGCTGGTCTTCCTGGCGCGCGATGATTTGCGACGAGAGCGTGAGGGGCGACGGGAAAAGGAGGGCAATGATCCAGTTTCGGTTACTCGGGGTGACACGACCCGAATGGGTGAGAGCTCCTCCTCCCCCTCTTCTTCTTCTTCTACTTCAATAGACTCCTCTGGAGTCTCCTTGCTCTTGCCGCCCCTATTTTTCTGCTTCAGGTTGCAGATCCTTCGACGTACGCCCGTACGTTCTTCTTGGGTTGCCTTGCTGCCACTCGCTCCATCCACTTGCATAATATCCTGAAGGCAGTCACTATGATCTTCATCACTATCTTCGGACAGATCGCTGTATATCTCCAAGTGATTCTGTGTTCCAGTGATCTTTGACTCGACTTGGTCCAGGTTGCGCTTGAGCCTCCTCACCGTCTGTGTCTTGTGCCAGAGCTCGAAATACTTTCCATGCTTTGCTAATAGCGCTGTGTGAGTACCGCGCTCCACGATACGCCCTTTGTGAAGCACAAAAATCTGATTGGCATGTTGTACAGTCGAAAGTCGATGAGCGACGATGACGGTAGTGCGGCCTTTGCAGATTCTGGCGAACGACTCTTGAATCATAGATTCGGCGACATTGTCAACGCTTGAAGTAGCTTCATCGAGCACAACAATCTTCGGGTCGCGCAAGAACAGCTGGGCTATCGCCAGCCGCTGACGTTCGCCTCCAGAAAGCTTATTACCTCGCTCCCCAACGACCGTGTTGTAGCCCATTGGGAACCTCATGATCTGATCATGAATTGCAGCATCCTTGCAAGCGGCAATCACTTCTTCGTCACTGGCGTCTAAACGCGCATATCGCACATTCTCTAGCACAGTGTCGTTATTGAATGTTGGTTCTTGTCGAACGATGCCAACTGTTTCCCGTAGACTGTTCTGTGTGACACCCCGGATATCCTGGTCATCAATGAGAACGGATCCTTCAGTAACGTCGTAAGCGCGGAAGAGCAGCTTGTCGCATGTCGTAGTCTTTCCGCTACCAGACTGTCCAACGAACGCAACTGTAGAACCCGGTTCGATGATAAAGTTAAGGTTGTTGATCACAGGATTCTTCCCGTCATATGAGAAAGAGACACTCCGATACTCTATTTTGCCCTCTCGGTACATGAGGTCTTGAGCGTCTTGATCATCCAGTATGGTCGGATTTATCTGCATGAGCTGTCGCAGGCGTTCGACATCGACCAGTACCTGCGCGAGGGACGTATAAAAGTGAGCCAGCTTGACGAGGGGGGTGGTAAAGAATCCCCAATAGAATAAAAGCGCGACGAAATCCCCTACTGCGTTTTCAGCGTGCGTTGTAAGGTGTGCAGTGCGAAGGAGGATTCCGAGATAACCCAGACATGTTACCAGTGTTTGGCATGTTCGCATACTCATTGAGACATCGTAAGCGTATTTTGCTTCGTCTAATTCCTGGCCGCCGAGAGTCTTGAGGCGAATGTGCTGACTCTCACGCCGGTTGAGGTAAAACGTTGACATCCAGTTCGAAATGGCCTCAGTGAGAACATTCCATTCGACACGCATTGTCTGTCGGTTCTTCCGACGAGCCTCCGCGCATAGCATTGTACCCTTGTAGGTTACTAACCCATAGAAGACATAGGTGCTTCCCAATATGAGGGCCACATATATATCGAATACATATGTGACATAGGCGAAAGCTACCACTACGTCCAGAACAAGCGGGAGAGTGCTTGCGACGAAGTCGTCCACGAATTGATTGATGACTCTGCCTTGACCAATGGCGGCTACAATCTCTCCAGTCTGTTTGTTCTCATGGAAAGCGTACGACAGACTGGCGACGTGTGACGCGAGTGACAGCATCAGGTCCAGATAGCTACCGTAGAACAGCCTGACACTCAACCAGTGTCTTGCAGGCTCAATAACGACGTCATAGGGAACCTTGACGGCGAAGACGTAGATGAGAATCTGGCGGGAGAGTGTACCATCGGTATGGTTGTTGCTGATAGCTTGCACAATGCTGCCGAGAAGTCGTGGACCGATTAACTGTGAGACCCTGCCACCCACCATCAGGACCAAGGTTGCTAGAGCGTATAACCGACGCCTTCTATCTTTCAAGGGAAAGATGTACGGTAGAAGGAATTTGACCTCGCGCAGATAAGCCCACCAACCGCCGAGCTTTTCCACGTGCTTCTCTTGTTCCAAAGTCGCCGGGTTGCCGTTACTTCTGTGTTCTTCGTGCTTGTAATCCTCTAGGGCATCGGGCGAATAGCCCATACAATGCTGACGCGACGAACGTAGGAGGGGCTCTCGCTCGGGGTCTCTGGGCGGAAGCCTCGTCGTCGAAGTGACGTTGGAGACACAGAGGATAGTAAGAGAGGCTATGCGGAGGAGGCCAATTGATGGCTGGACGAAACCACGAGGAACCACCCGGCCTGACCGGAAAGATAACAAAGAGACGACTGTGTCGATGCAAAGTGCAAGTACCCAGGTGACCAGATTGGGCAGCCGATATAATCGTTTTGCGTCGGCTTGGATGAGGTAGATGACCAGCCACAACAGAAAGTTGAGAGTTGTATAGGTGACCGCATCCGGTTCAGCCGACCAATCATCTGTAGATACTGTGCGAAAAACTTGGAGAAGTCCCTCGCAGAAGTGCAATGAACATACAATGGCAGCGAAATGCTTCGCCATAGTTCGCTGCGACGCGGTGAGGAGGGTTCGTTTTGAGGGTGCGACAAAGCAGGCAGTCGCTGTCGAGAAGAAGATTGCACAGGCAACCACGATGAAACATGAAGAGTACCGGAGCATGAGGAGATGGCCACCTCCAGTGACCATCGTGCAGTGCGCTTGGGCTATGCACAGCCTTGAGTGGGAGCTGTGAAAAACCGAAGAGCAAGGAAGGAAAGTGTGGGCACGATCAGCCGGGCCATCGCTGGCGCCTTCGGCTTTTAGAGAGTTTGAATGAATGAGGCAGGAAGAACCACGCTTGTGACACTTATAGAAGGAAGGCAGTTATAAAGCATCGCCCATTCCGCGACGCGCCTTCCACCGAAAGTGAGGATGATTACGCAACAATTGGAGCGTGCTCACATGTGGTGGAAGCAGCCTAAGCAAAGGATAATGTTAGGTTTTGGCCCTGAAGAAAAGGCCAATAGCACCCACACGGTAAGGCGAGGCAATGACAGGTGAGGTTGCCAAATGCGAATATCCAGACCCGCTTCGGAGGATTTCGGGCCGTTTGCCTCACCAATCGCTTTTTGCGTCGTTGAGGACGGTCCTACAGACTTGTTCCTTCAACGGCTATTTCTCTCCATTCACGACGTCTCTATATGCTTACCAGTACTTCGGGACGACCAGTAATGCGAAGGGCAAAGCGGATAATGCAGGTGGGCGCGGCTCGATCGGTCTGTTGTATGCGGGGACCACGTTGACTGGGTTGTGACGATTCAATCACGCCCAGGCAATACCTGGATTTGTGTATGTCGCGGTAAGCAGAGTGCTGAGCGGACAGTACGCAGTGGAAAAGATTGTAGGATTGAACTGAGGTTGTACTATCTAGGAGCTACTGAAGAT
>ML976717.1:0-119662 GCA_010015655.1 Bimuria novae-zelandiae CBS 107.79
ATCTGCTGGCGATAGAATCGTTTCACTACTAAGAAAACAGAGAGATCTAGTGGCTGCAGAACGTGCGAGGAGTGCGCAGGGAGAAACAGAAGCCTAACTTTATTCTGCTTGCAGATCTACAGGAAATCCAGGTCGACATAGCTGCCGTGGCCATCTAATATTAGCATCCGCCAGCGATCCTCTAAGGGCGCAGTATCTAGCAGAAATACGCGTTGCTACCACTTAGCCCCTATTATATTAAATATCTAGCTATTCTCTAAAGTTGCGTATAGCTAGTTAAGTATTATTAATAGAAACTAGGTGCTCTACAGGTTTTTGCCTTTAAAAATAATAGCTGGCCGTAGCTTTCTCCCTATTGCAGAAACGCACTCGATTATCGACGCCCACTCGCAATTCTCTGGAGACTAATAGTAAGCCTTCTTTTTCTAGCTTCCTACGAGTACTCTGGTGTTTGCACATACGCCTAGGGCCTTCCCAGTCTTATCTATATTCTACGTATCCTTATTACGTATGTCTAACTTAATGCAGAGCTACTTATAGAGCTTAAGAAACTTGCGTATTACCTTCTAAGTTACTCTTTTAGCTCTTGTAGCCTTAATCTTCTTACTTATAATAGAGGTAACGCGTGGGTTGCGTTTAATAAAATAAAATATCTAGTGTTTACCTACTAACGCGTGGTTGCTATTTATCCTAAAGATTTAATTTACTATTTCTTATATATAAGCGTAAGAAGAAGGAAACCCGCGCGCGTCCTCTTTAAGTATCTATTATATAAAGAAGTCCTCTTATTATAGAGTTAATTATTGCTAGTATACGTAGCTGTTTTACCAGTTTTGTGAACCGCGTACGCGCCTAGATAGCGTGGCTATAGGGATATTGTATGCCTTTGCAGTAGCTCGTTGACTAGGAAAAATGCTAGTATTAAGATCACTAATAGCTGCTTGAATTGCTGCCTCACGGTTGGCCATTTTGGTAGGGTGGATGTGGAGATATCGCGATTTTTTGAAGGGTGGAGGATTTCTGCGCGGTGTCTCATATCCCCGGGTGTCTCGGAACCCCATGCGCTAGCTTAAGTCAGATACACCAACGGCACCCTGACGAGAAGAGGGGCGTAGCGCACTTACATGCATCAAGAACCCCCAAACCGTAAGATTAAAATGTTCGCAATAGCGCGTACCGGCCGGCCTCATCCACTAGTATGCTCTTCGAGGCAGGATCTAACGAAACACTTCTGCGATAATACGGGTTCCTGGCAACGCGAAGACGCACTGCCGCCGAAGACGCAATCCTTTTTTACCGAGATCTGCCCCACTGCGGCTCTAGTATGAGGCCGCTCCAGATCTTGCAGGATCGCTTTGCTGTCGATCACGTACCTAGTTCCCGCACGAAGCCGGCACAGAGCTATGTGTGTGAGCAGATGGTACCCTATCGTACCTCATGCAGGAACAGCAGGGTTCTCCATAAATAGCTAGGGAAAGATCTCAACTTCTTTCGACAACATCCTTGGACAATACCCCGTCGTCAGTTTGTGAGTCGAGGATTGACAAGAGTTAAACCGATTAAAGAGGCGTAGAAGTCGTGTAAATGAGGTGCCGAGCGGGGTAGTGTGTTGCCCTGTACACCAACAATAAGTCGAAAAAGGCGTTCACAGTGAGGTGGCGGTGCTAAGGCAGAGGCCTGCAGTCTTCCGAGATTACCATTAGGTGCGCTGTCTCGTTTGGGCGTGGTTTCGTGAGGAACTGTTCCGGAGCCTATTGATGAGGGTCTCTAGAATGGAAGGCGCGAGGTCTAGTTTCGCTGTTGGCCAGTCCGCTCCGTTGAACATAGTAGAGCGGAAAAACGAACAGGATTTCGATGCTCTGTAGTACCGAAGAACAATATGAGTCAATCCCACTTGAAGAATAGGTGGAAGTGTCGGGTACGGTCTTTGGAAGGTGCCGCGGTCGAAGCTAGAAGAAGTAGAATCCGAAGCTCTCTGATCTGCGTATTGTGGTAATATCGAAGGTCAACTTTGGCTTAGAGACGCAGCAACAAAGAGATACAAAGATGTGTAGACTTCAAGGCTTCGAGCGACGGTGTTGGTGTTTCTTCGGCTGACTAACACCCGGGTCTTCCTTCCCCAGATTTCCCCACCCCACCTCCATCGCCTCGGCTCACGAGGGGGAAGTTGTTAACCGTCGCGCCTCATCCACCATGTCGCGTTCTCGCCCGCATATAGCTTCAATGCATCTATACCCCCCATAACCATCCCTCTCATCCCCATCCCGTCTTACTATCCACCCCTCAACACCCACAGCACAATGGCAGAAAACCCCCCACCGTTAACCGGCCTCCGCGTCCTCGAGTTCGCAGGTCTAGCCCCAGGTACGCTCCTTCCGCCCTTCTACGTCCCCATAAACAACGAGCTATACTTATATAATGCGATCCCTCAGGCCCCTTCGCAGGTCTCCTCCTCGCCGACTACGGCGCCTCCGTCCTCCGCCTCGACCGCGCCACTTCCTCCCCCATCACCACACCCGACCAACTAACCCGGCGCAAAACCTCTCTCACCGCAGACCTCAAGAACCCGCGCGCCATTGCCTTTATTAAAAAACTGCTTCCAACCATCGACGTCGTAATCGACCCGTTCCGCCCAGGCGTACTGGAGAAAGTCGGGCTCTCACCCCAGGAAGTAATGCTCCCTATAAACCCGCGCTTAATAATCGCCCGCATGACAGGGTTCCGCCGCGACGGCAATTATAAAGATATGGCGGGCCACGATATAAATTACATCGCAGTATCGGGTGTGTTAAGTTTATTCGGGCGGAAAGGGGAAAAGCCGTACCCACCGGGCAACGTGGTGGGCGACTTTGCGGGCGGGGGCGCCATGTGTTTTATAGGCATCTTGCTGGCGCTGTTGGCGCGGGGGCGGAATGGGACGGGACAGGTGGTAGAGGCGAATATGGTGGATGGGAGTGCGGTGTTGGCGACGATGCCGAGGCTGGGGTTGAAAACTGAAGTATGGAGGGGGGAGAGGGGGACGAATATGTTGGATGGGGGCGCGCCGTTTTATGATACGTATGAAACGAAGGATGGGAAATTTATGGCTGTGTGAGTATGCTTTGCGGGTGTGGGGAGGAGTGGCGCTGACTGTGGAAGGGGCGCGATCGAACCGCAGTTTTACGCAGCGCTGCTGAAGGGACTGGAGCTGAAGGCGGAGGACCTACCAGGCAGCCGGGATAACAAAGTTGATTGGCCGAAGCTGACCGACTTCTTCACCGAGGTGTTTAGGAAAAAGACGAGAGCGGAGTGGGAAGTCATCTTTGACGGGACGGACGCTTGCTGCACGCCCGTGTTCACGAATGCGGAGCTGGAAACGCAGGGCTTCGATCAGAGACCCGCTGTTACGCTCACATCCACGCCCGCTTATGCTATACACGAGGGAGAATCTGGGCGCCCTGCAGCAGTGGGACAGGGCATCGGCATCGAGGGCAGCGGCTGGGATGAGAAAGGCCTCGTACCCGGTGCAGGCGGAGAGGAAACGCTCGGGCAGTGGCTCGGGTGGACGAGAGGGCGGCAATACGACATGGAAAGCGGGGGCGTCGTGCTCAAGGACACGGCAAAACTGTAGCCTCTACCCTATGTAAATACAATAGCCATCCATCGCAACCAGCCCGCGTTGCTTGTTTGTACAAATACTGATACACCTCGGATACACCTCGAGTACCCTACACCTACACATAGATATTCTTACGGACCCCTCTTCCGCGCCTTCGGCTTCGCAGACTTCTTGCCCGCGGTCCGCAGCTTCTTCCTCTCCACATTGAGCTTCTTCCGCGCCTGCGACTTGCGCCACGCCGTCCACCGGTCGCCGGGCACGAACTGCTTCACCTGCACATTCGCCCGCTCCGCCGCACGGCCAATATCCCAGTTCGCCTGGCGATACGCATACCCCTTGCCCATAGTCAACGTCCTGCCATCCCTCGTCGGCTGCACACTCGCACTCCCCTTCCCGTCATCAGCGACTCTCAGATCCGCGACCACCGTCTGGCCCTCTTTCTCATTCGCCGACAGCTCCTGGCGAATAGCGACGAAGCCGAGCCGTCGTTTCCGCGCGGCGTTCTGTGGATACGGAAGCTTGTCGTCTTTGTCGAGCGCGACGCCGATGTACTGGCGGTCCGGGTGCAGCGAGGGGTCGCGGTAGTACCGCACGTAGCCCGACTCGGTCGCGAAGATGCAGTGATCGCGGCCGAATTTGCAGTTTTCGCCTGGGAACCAGGCTGTGCCCCTCTGCCTAAAAATAATATTCCCGGGGATCACGTATTCGCCTGTAACCCAACACACCAAAGTCAGCTTTCTAGGTGGTTTGGGGGGATGGAGGGGGAGAGGGCTAAGTACCTCCAGCTTTCTTCGCGCCCAACCGCTTTCCGGGCCCGTCTTTTGCGCCGTTGGCTCGGCCTTGGGCTTGATGCGTTGCGTGGCGGACGAAGGAGAGGGATGGTGAGGGAGCATGTGCAGTGGCGCTGTTGGCTTGGCGGAGAACGTCGAGGACGCGGGGGGAGGGGGTGAGAGGGGTTTTCGCGGCGGCGCGGACGGGCGCGAGTATTCGGGGGAGCAGCATGGCTGCGTCGGTGCGTGGGAGTGTTGGTGGTGTTGCGCTGAGAATGAATTGAAGATGAGATTAGCGCTAGGACGGGGTGGGGTTAGTGTTGGTGCGGCCTTTCGGGGGTTAGAGGTTTACGACTACGATGGCACGCACCGTCTTTATCTAATTAGTCTTAAGAACATAATGATGTTTTGGAGTCTTTGCGTAGGCTGATGAGGTACTACCGATGTTTTGTAATGGATGACGCAGGAGTCGGCGAATTCCACCAATGTCAACTGTCTGGGATACAGACTTGAGGCTTAAAACTGGCAACGGTATGGCAAACTTCACTGGATTCCAATTCACGGCTCCCGGTCATTCTTGCAGTCCTTGTTAACTCCAGTGGGGCGGGGTGATCACGTCGATTCCTATGGTATCGATGTCTTGTAGCGGCGATGAATACCATTTATGCGCATTCGAACATAACGACTGTTTCACCGAGCGAATCACCTGTTGTGATTCTTTGAGACATTGAGATTGTATGAAACTTCTGACATTTAATGCATCGTAACCTTGCGCAGCCACCCGGTGACGACCCGGAAGCGACTCCCCCGGGCGCCATCACCTCTGCCATCCCCCATTCCCAAAACCTCCAACCTAAGCCACGACATCAAGGTGACCCTTCAAAACTCCGCCTCGCCCTCAGCCGGCAAAAGCGAAAAGTATAAGATTATTTCTACTACAGATTCTACCCCAAGCCCAAACCTCACACCCTGCGCCGACGCACGCGCGAAGAACAATCAGCATATTACCACAAAGTCGACCGTTTCTACGCTGACGGTAGTCTCTATATGAACTGGAAGTGGGCGCGCTGGTGCGAGAAGAACGCACAGGAAAACGACGTTGGGGTGAAGCCGGTTAGTATGTAGAGGCTGGGCAAGTGGCTTGGGATGGCGGATCCGGAGAGGGTGAGGGCGTCGGCGTTGGTAAGGGATGATACGCATTTTGTGTGTGTTAGATCCAGTGGAGGGGGCGGTGAGGTGGGTGTTTAGGTTTGAGGATGTGAGGGTAAGGGAGGGGGAGGTGGTGGGGGATGAAGCGGTTCCCAATAATAATTCGATGGAGGACTAGGTGGCGACGTATATGGAGGCTCTATCGAGTGATGAAAATAGTGAAGGGAATATCGAACTTGGTGGGCTGTGAGTCGCAGGGAGGATGTAGTGGATATTTCGAGTGACAGGCATCAAGATTGGGAATTCGATCTAGCGAAGCTCTGTGGAGAGAGCGTCTCGATTGCAATTTATAGAACTAGGCTGCGTCGTGGTGTTGTAGATCTCGTCGGCCCGACTCTGCGGTTGACGAGGTCCACTTTCCATTTTCGGGTCTGATCCGAAAGTTCTCCGCAAGCACACGCTGGACCTCTTTGCTTTCTGCATCGACCTGCCTAAAATATAATACTACACAATTCTTCTCGAGGTTATATGAGAAAAACCTGGTGGAGATGACCCTGAGCAATCAATGAAATTGATGGGACTGTGGGCTCCCCTGCCAAATTCGTCGGAATGGCCGGCCACACGAGGACGCGAACTGGATGCTGGACCTGCCGAGAGGCTGGCTATAAATGCGATGAACAAAGGCCGAGCTGCGGCAGATGCGCCAGACTAAAAAAAGAATGTAAAGGGTATGGGGTCAAGCTGAAATGGAAGGTTGCGACTTCCTTTGCTCCGGCCCTACGCAAACATCGTACGCAGCGGAGCAAGCCAGTGGAGAATACGTCTCTCGAAACTCCTGGATTCACCACCAGTCTGGGACCTACTGTAAGCGTCGCCTCACCACCATCGAGATGGGGAACCGCAAACTTGCAGGAGCGTTTCGCTCTGGCGTTGGGTCCGATGACGCACCCTTTCGCACTTCCAGACTTATCGTTTATGGATCAGCGACTTATGCAGTATTGGATTGGCCGACTATCTTCGCTCATCTCTCTTGCACCGAGAGATGGTGGAGCGAGTTCTTTCCAGCTTCATCTTACTTCTATGTTGTATACTCGCGGAGCTCTACAATCTACCGTTCTGTCCATGGCAGCCACTCATTTAGGTTTGGTCACTGGTGATACGGTCCTTCGATTCAACGCCTACAAACACCAGCGTGACGCCATTCAGCGTTTACAACAGCTTATCCAGGACCCAAAGGAAGCGGACCAAGATCCGACGTTGGCCACTGTTATGATGATGCAGGTCTCCGCACGACTGTTTGGGGACGAGGAAGAAGCTCACGCGGCGAACCATCTTACTGGAGCTAAAGCCATGATATCGCGTAGAAGAGCTCGGACGGGAAGCAACAGATCTTCCAGTGAACAGTTCCTAACCAGCCTCTTCGCCTATCATGACATCTTGTCATCCGTCTCACGGGGCTCTCCACCTCTGGATACTCACGAATCCGATTTCGATGCAGTAGAAAGCGCCCCTCGTATGAGAAGTACAGCCATGGTCCTGCAAGTGGTCGCACGCATAAGCGAATTCCACGAAAGAGCGAAAGCAGAAAGACTGTTCACGAAGCAATCGGAGCTCCAAGGGGAAAACTATCATCTAGGCGCTCAAATCCAGCAGACACTGCTTAACATGAGCTTCGATGTCGCTGCAAATGGTCTACCCGAGGACCAACATATCAATCTCACTGCAGAGGCATATCGACACGCAGCTTTCATCTACCTGTATCGCGTTTGGTTCGACATGGGCGCTCCGAATCCCACAACAGTCAAGCACGTTCAAGAATGCCTCGCCTGCATCAAACTGGTTCTAGTCGATTCACCATTAGCTTCGTCCCACACCTGGCCACTCTTCACCGCCGGATGCGAGACCTTCGACACAGACCAGCGACAATTCGTCCGCGAGCGATTCCTGGCCATGTACGAATCAAGAAAATTCCCGAGTTTGAAAAGAGTGTTGCGAGATGTTGAAGACGTTTGGGCGGCCAAGGATGCCGAACAAATCATGGGTGGTATGAAGCTTGACTGCATTCAAGTCATACTAAGACGACGCGGCCGCGAAGTAGACCTTGCGTAAAGCTGGCTACATCAAATCCTACGGAAAAATAACCTTAGAACCGAGTCGTTAGTTTGCAACTAGCCTTGCAGCGCTGCGATCGACTTTAAGCGACGAGGGGTCGGTTGCATTCGGGCGCATTTACCCCGGATTCCTGAAGCATTACCCCGGGTTTCGCTACTCGGGTCTGGTGTAGTAAATGTATGCTCAGGTTCTGCATTATTCCATCGCTGCAACAGGATACAACCACCATTCATTTCTGAGGAGCTACAGTCAATATGAGAGCGAATCAAGTGGGTGCAGCATGCTGTCTGCTGCTGGCACCGTGCTGTGTTGCTGCACGTATTGATAGGTGCATTTCGAAAGAGATTCTCACACTATTGTAACTGACAAGCTGCAGAAAAAGTATTGTATCCAGGTTCAATATTGAACGGACGAACTTGATCGACAATGAAACGACGCCGCTGCAAGTTGGCAACGGGAACTTTGCATTCAATGTGGATAACACGGGCATGCAGGTAGATATTTACTCTATCATCAATAGTACGCCCGCTGACTGGGAACAAGACCTTCCTGCCATTTAATACTTTGTCAAGTTGGGCCTGGCATAACGATAGCTTGCCAGCGAACGGGTACGACGGGCTTCCCGAATTACAGTTATGAGACACTGTCTAATCCGTCAATGTGCAGTGAATTGCCGTCCGACTATCACGGCGTACCGCGCGAAACATACGGGCGCGAGGTTTTCTACGACATTCCAGATCCCAGCCTCAAACAAGCAACGCAATGGCTGATTGGCAACCCGAACCGTATCAATTTAGGCCGCATTGGGCTCACGTATAAGGGTGCCTCGGTTTCTTCTTCCCTGATTACGCAGGCCAAGCAGGTTCTAGATCTTTGGAATGGAGTTCTCACTTCAACATTCGAGGTAGACGGAACGCCCGTGAAAGTCATCACCCAAGGCGACTTTGATGAAGATGCTGTAGCATTCAGCGTAGAGTCAGATCTAATCAAGAGCGGGCAGCTGACGGTGGAACTGGACTTCCCATATCCTCCCATTCACACGACAGCGTATAAATACGAGGTAGACTTTCCCTCCATTAACCGTTTGACTCTTACTCAATGGATCCACAGGTCTTCGCAGGAGTCTACAACTTCCCTTTGAACCACACGACCTCCATCGTGAACCAAAACAAGAAAAGCGGCTCCGCAAGCATCCACCACCAATTGCAAGAAACGAAATACTTTGCAAACCTGCGCTGGCCTACACAAACACCGTTGAGCCTCACCCGCAACGAGCCCGAAGGTTTAAATGCAACCACTGCGCACCGTTACACGCTCCAGCCCTCCTCCACGGCTCGAAAATCATCGAGTATTTCCTTCACAGCGCACTTCTCGCCCGACCAGCATACCCCACCGCTCCCCTCAACCATCCAGAAGCGCAACAAACTCGCATGGAACAACTACTGGAACGAAGGCGGCTTCGTCGACTTCACCGAGTCCACGAACTCAAAAGCAACGGAACTGCAGCGCAGAATAATAACCTCACAGTACCACGTGCGCGTAAACAGCGCCGCAACCGGGCAATCGCCTCAAGAAAGCGGGCTCATGAACAACGGGTGGTACGGTACGTCTCTCTCCCTCTCCACTTGCTCTACCCCCACATCCTAATACCTACCCAACAGGAAAATTCCACATGGAAATGGTAATCTGGCACAACGCGCACTGGGCAACCTGGGGTCGGCAGAAATACTTCGACAGGATATTTCCAGCGCTGTACGAGCGCTTGCTCCCCTCCTCGCTCGCCCGCGCCTCCTCCATGGGCTGGGAAGGCGCTCGCTGGCCCAAAATGACTGATCCGCTCTGTGCCACAAACTCGCCTGGCGACATCAACGCGTTCCTTCTCTGGCAGCAGCCGCACCCCATGTACCTCGCCAACCTCGCGTACCGCGCGTCTCCAACCAGGGAGACGCTGCAGCGATGGGATAAAGTGGTCACCGCGACGGCGGAGTACATGGCCTCGTACGCCCACCTCAACCCCCGCACGGGCAGGTATGATCTCGGTCCTCCGAGTTATGGCGTCACGGAGAACACGCCGCCAAACTCTACGAAGAATCTCGCGTATGAGCTGGCGTACTGGCGGTACGCCCTCGACGCAGCAGCTGAATGGAAACGTCTTCTCAACCTCCCCGTGCCCGCGCATTGGACACATGTAGCGTCCAACCTCGCGCCGCTCCCCGTCGTAGACGGCCTCTACGCCGTCTACGAAGGCTTGAACACGACCTGGTGGTCCGACCCCAAACTCACCGCCGACCCTCGCTCCCTCATCATGCTCCAAGGCATTCTCCCCTCGACCCCCGCCGTAAACACCACGCTCGCCCTACACACAGCCGATAAAGTCGCAGCCATCTGGACAGACGATAAGATCCGCGGATGGGGCCGCCCCGTGCTGGCGATCAACAGCGCGAGGATCGGGAATGCGACGAGGGCGATGTATCATTTGACAGCGTATGATTATTGGAAGTTTGACGACGCGGGGTTTGCGGTTAGGGGAGGTGATGGGGGTACGCCGCCGCCGTTTATGCCGGGGAATGCGGGGTTTTTGTTGGCGGTTGCGTATGTGGTGGAGGGGTGGGAGGGGTCGAGGGGGGAAGCGCCGGGGGTGCCGAGGGGGGAGGGGTGGGTTGTTAGGAGTGAGGGGTTGGTGAAGGCGTTGTAGGCAATTCGGCGTGCTTCGCAGATGATCCGGGCCATGGCATAATGCAGTACAAAACGAACTAATTCCCGAGAACTCAAAGAGAAGAAGCTGTGGTGTAGCGCTCGTTTGATTGGTGGTATGTTTTTGTGATTCGTATTATGGCTCTTGGATTGGCGGGTGACAAGAGCCGTCCCTCCTCTTCCTTGATCGCACTGGTGGTATCAAGAATTTCATTCCCGGTTCAACACCTGAAACCCGCCCTACATTGTTGTTCTGGATACCCTCTCGTCGGACGTTCCCTACATCTTCTCCCCCTGAATCGTCGCAACCACCCTCCTCGCATGCTTCGCCCTCCTAAACTCCAGATAATAAACCCCTTGCCACGTGCCCGTCGCCAGGCGCCCATCCGTAATCGGCACACTCACACTCGCGCCGACGAGCACACTCTTCACATGCGCCGGCATATCATCGCTCCCCTCGGCATCATGCCTGTACAGCCCTTCCCCCTTCTTATCCTCGGGCACGATGCGATCCAGCGCATCGCTCATGTCAGCCCGTACATCGGAGTCCCAGTTCTCGTTCAGACTAAGCGCGCAGGACGTGTGCTGGATAAAGAGGTGTAAGATGCCGACTTTGTACGTGGAGATTTCGGGAAGGGAGGAGACGATATGGTCGGTTATGAGGTACGAGCCGCGGGATTTCGAGGGGAGAGTTATCGTCTTCTGAGTCCTATCGACAATTAGTTTCCTGTTCCCTTCTCCTGGGCTTCTTGTTCGTAGAGGGATGAGGGAATTGGATAAGAGGAGTGCAGGGACGGACCAAGCATGGTGGGGAAAGGGGCAAGCCCAGGCGCAGCGAGGGGCGTTGTCGACGGGAACAAGTCAAACACCGCGAGGAAGACGGGAAATAGAGGGACGAGGGCGGCGCAGAGGGCGATGAAGACCTTGCACGGTGTGGGGCTGTGTTGGTGTGCGGGTGGTATTAGACATCAGGGAAAAGTACACGTCGAGGGGTTTGAGGTGGGGAGAAGAAAGAGGTGTAATTTATTTACCAAGACATCGTGGAAGCTTGCGACATGCAAACGTTCGGCGCGCGACACGGCACAGGCGGAGCGGGGGCCGTCGGCGGCGGGAAGAAGTAATACCACGGGCTCCAGGTAAGCGAGACGAAGAGGCTGGGGAACAGCGCGAGGAGGAAGCCGCAGAGGAGGAGAAAAGTCGTGCACGGCGAGATGGAGCTGTGTTGGTGTGCGGGTGACATCGAGAAAGTGCGCGTCGCGGGGTTTGACGTCAGGGTGCGTGGTTGGTGGGGCAGGGGTTGGCGAGAGAAAGAGCGATGCGGCTCGATGAGCGACACGAAGGCAAATGGGTGTTGAACGAGTGGGTCGCTGGTACGCGCTTGGAGTCGATGTGGGCACGCTGGAGAATAACAGTGATGGTTGTGTCCGCTGTGAATGGCAGATATTCTGCGTATATTGCAGTCGTATCCATATCGTCGTTACCAAACGGAAACCAAATCTGTCATAACCCGAAACTTCCTGAGGTCCCATTCCAAACAAACAGTGAAAAGCCTGTAAGGGCACAAAACCGTTAACGCCAACCAACGCCCATGATGCCCTTGACCGAGATGCCACCGAAATGCCCAGACCAAACCGAATAGGCTATCTTTGGGGGAAGGAATTACCTACTCTGTGTACAAGTCTTGGCCGTTCGAGTTGTCGTGAATCGTATGTGCGGCCTCACCCAGAGAACCAAATTGTTGCCGCCACCTCCACCTTCCATCACCGCTGTTCGTTCGTTCGTAACATTCCAAATCGGTAGAACGTAGTTGAGCTTGCTCCACCCCACTTACTCCCGATGGAAGACGAGGAAGCCATGCTCAGCGTCCATGAGCCAGCGTCCAGGATGGCACTCGTTCTCGATCTGGTAGTAGGTACGGAGGTGCCACTCGCCGGTACTCTCCCTACACCAGAACGGGTCGTCCGGGCGCGCATCGGCGGGAGCGATCCGGCGAGGAAGGTACGAGCCGCGCTCCATGGCGACGCGCCGGTTCTCGTATTGGATGTCATCGCGGTTGCCGGGGTGCGGAGACATATGCGGCGAGTGGACTTGCGCCGAATGAACATCAGGAGACATGTGCGGGGTCTGAATATGCGAGGAGCGCAGCCTCGTGGTGCTCGTCGTAGTCGTCGATGACATGGGCGCCACAGGGACGGGGACCGCCGAGTTCGTGACCGTAGTGTATGTCGTGGTCGAGGGCGGGATGATGGTCGAGGCGACGCCGGGGTATGAGTATGAGTGCATGCCGCCAGCCATTACGGGGTTCATGCCGTAGTAGGTCCTCTGATACGGGTGGTAGTAGTTAGCGTACATACCACACCCGTATCCAAAGCCAGAGGCGTAGGGGGAAATGTAAGGATAAGAGTAAGAATACGTGGGATAGGCAGCAACGCCGTGGCTGAGGCCCGTGTAGCCACCTATGAAGCCAGCGTAGTTGCTGTACGTGCTGCGGGAGACATTCGGGCCATAGTAGAGAGGAGCGATGTGTGCACCCACCCCTGGATAGCCCATGCCCATACCCATACCTCCATAGCCCAGACCGCCGTAGCCCATCATGCCCATGCCCATTCCACCGGTGCTGCCAACGTACGGCGCGCCATTGGGGTACTGGCCACTATGCACCATAATACCACGGCGGCCGGGCTGAGGGTAGAGGGTGTATTGATGGCGGGGCTTGGGTTGTCCGAGGTTGTCCATTGTTCAAGATGCGCTGAACAGATTGCAAAGCCGACCCGTGGCAATTGTGTGTGCGAAGGATTGGAGAGATTGTTGCAGGTGGAGAGAAGAAAGGACGGTGAGGTAAGAGGGTCGGGTATAGAAGTTGCGACCAGGCAATACGCAAAGACAAGGTGAAGGCAGGAAGACAGACGGCTATTAGGCAGCGATTGGTCTGCAGGCACCGATCACGAGCTAATTGGCCGATGACGGAGCGGGCGGTGTGTGTGCGCAAACGGTTGATGGCATCAAAGAGGAAAGCACTACTCACCATGGCATTGGTGCTCGGCAACTGTGCCCTGCCTCCGGGATGATACCGATGATGCCCATAGTTGATCCCCGTGGGCACGAGGGCGTGGCGAGACGGTAACACGGCAGAGTGACGATGATTGTATGCAAAGTGCCCCTCGTGGTGATGGTGGTGGTGGTGGTGCGAAGGCCTGCGATGAAGCGCGTGGTGCTGATGGCCGCCTAGGTATGGACCGGCGGGAGGTCGAGCATAGTAATGCGCCGGATAGTAAGTTTGCGTCGCGCCGTATCTCGTGCCGCGGTAGATATCCCTAGACTTCTCGCGGATGTGGACCTTGTGCCTGGTGCCGTCGCCGAAGCACATTTTGGCTGGAGTGGTTCGACAACGGGAAGCTTCCGAGAGTGTACTTGCTGACTTGGGAGAGGGACGGCGGAATTGAGTTGATGGCAGAACGCGGGTGGAGTAAATGACCAATGACGTGCGATAACAGAACCTCTCTTCTATGAGAGCCCAGCACCGACCCATATACTGTCGACCTCCTGCGCAAACGGCGAGGGTGAGATCTGGGATCCTAGCCAATTCCAGATTGTAAGCCTCACTTAAACTCCTAGGACAAGGGAGGCCTGACCATACACTATGTGTATTGCGATTCGGCCCAGCCTAATGGTATACAGCCCACCAGCTCCTTTTGACAGGCTTGTGACCAGCAAGCTCCAATGAGGCCAGCGAACAGCCAGACCTGCAGGTATGTCAATTCGTGGAAGCTTATTGCAGCTGTGCTCGGATGTAGGGACTAGTACTGCTTTGGAGCACACTTACGAATACGGGCATTCGCCATTCGGTCGTGGTGAGTTGTATGATGAATTCAGTGAAGCGGTTATTATCCTTAATATAATTACCACTTATCCTGGTTACCATTATTCCTTCCGCCGCTCCAAACACTCCTTCAAGTGTCGCTAGGTAGTTCCCTTTCCTTTACTTCTCCCAAACATCCCCTTGAACTTCGCCAGCAACGGAACGACCGTCTTCCTCGCAAACCACGGTGTTGCCCACACACTCGCGACGATCCTGGCCGGCAACAATATCTTTGTGATCGTATACGCGGTCGCAAACTCCACCACCAACCTCACACCTCCCTCTCCAATGTTCCACGCTTTGTCCCTTGTGCGCATCTCGACCTCGAGCTCCGCCTCTTCAGCCTCGCCGCTCCTGATCCAGCCCTTCCTCTTGAAATACTTCCCGAAGCGTTCGACACCCTCCAAAGCCCATCCGCCTTCTGCGAACCATCCTGGCAGCCAGTGCGTGTAATGGAATGTTGCTGCAAGGCCGAGCAAGGGGACGATGGCGGTGATTTCGTGCAGGATGAAGAAAGCGGTGATGTGGGAGACGGGTGCTGAGCCAAGCGCATTGGTGTATTTGTGGAGGAATTTGGGCAGGCGACGGTTGAAGCGTTCGATGCGCGATTGGGTGTTCGGAGGTGTTGGTGGAGGTTCGGTCGCGAAACGCCGTCGAGTAGGGGCGCGTATATGGGCGATTGGCGGGCGAAAGCTGCGGACTAAGGTCGTCCTCTTGAACATCTTGTATGGCGACGCTGAGCTTCGGCTTGAAACGCGTTTTACTGGGTGCAATCACTAGAATTTATACCGCACGACATCCATTTCACGGCGTAGGAATATTATCCTGCCGGGGCTTGTCGGACTGGAAATGGTAAATGGTAAATCCTGACAGTGAGAAGTTCTACTGTCGAATGTACACAATACAATCATATCCCCATGATTTATCACAGTTTGGGTGATTTGAAAAAATTGCAAATTAAGAGTAACAGGTCGCGCAAGATGCGAATGACTTCAGACAAGCCCTGGAGCAGGAACTGGTGGAGCGCAGTAGCCCTATCGGAGGGGCAGATGGCCCGGCTTGGCGATATGGCCTGTGCGCAAATTCATGAGGCTCGTCGCGTTGTTGCCCTCTTTCTATCGCCAACGTCGTGCGGCAGTTACCCGACAACATCTCGCCCCCCCCCCCCCCCCCCCCCCCCCCCCCCCCCCCCCCCCCCCACCCCCCCCCCCCCCCCCCCCCCCCCCCCCCCCCCCCCCCCCACTAACCTGACAGAATTATACATCTTGTCCGCCATGGCTTCCAACACGCCCAAAACAATGTCTAGCAGGCTCATGACCATGAAGGTAAGTAGCTTCCTTTGAAACCGGCTGCGCAAATACTCATATTTCGTCTAGTTCATGCAGCGCTCTGCTGCCAAGTCAGTGAAGTCGGAGCCTTCAACGCCCGATGGTCCTCCCCCGAAGAGAATGCGCATGTCGAATGGTGGATCAGGTGCAAGCACACCGGGCGCACCTTCGGATCATGAAATTGTGCAGTCGGCGCTTGCGGCAGAAGAGAAGAAACGCGAGGAGGCCCTCGCACGCGCATATGAGCACACCGGCGAGACGAAGTGGGTGTTGAACTACAAGGATCCGCACGCGGGAAAGAGGCCCCCAACGATGCCGGTTCGACAAGCAGGCTTTGCGGTCATTGACGCGGACGATGGTTCAGACGAGGAAGAGGAGGACAAGCCCATCAGAATGACGTATGGTGGAGGGCTGAAGAAGAAGAAGGCGGTGCGTGGACAATCTACACAGGGATGCGTCAAGAGGCTGGAGAGTGCTTTGGCCTTTGGTGTCCAGTATATACGATATGCTGTCCGAACTTTTGACGTGGAGCTGTGAGTTTACTGGAAGGTGTGCTTACTGATGATTCACAGGACAAACCTGATCTAGTCAGGACAGAGGGATCGGATTCAGAGGACGACTCAGAGTCTTCGTCTGGAGAGATCGAATCTGATGAAGATCCTACGGCAGAACTCATCAGAGAGACCAGGCGCGACGTCTACGCAAAGGAGCGTAGCGTACGTGCAGCGCAGAAGGCGGCCGCGGCGACTCCCACACGGAAGGGTGCCGTAGACGAGGACATGGACCTTGCCGGGCTGACGTCCTTGTCCGGCGGAAGCCGACCCAACCTAGGAGGCCGCGATATGAGCAAAATGGAATGTTTCCGTTGCGGAAAACTGGGACACGCAAAACAGGACTGCCCAAATCCGGCACGCAGATCGTCCGGCCCGTCAGGACTGCGCGGTGGCCGTGGTCGGGGCCGATACTGAGTGTGCTCACACTCTTGCAGCATCTCATGCAAAAGTTTTGAAGAATTAAATGATACCCATTAGAGGCGTAAGGGCGTATGCCCAGGAAAGCCTCCTCACCCGATTTTCTCCCCATTCTCTATCAACATGTACTCGTCTCCCACCATCATGCGCATCTGGCTTTCGTCCATGAAGTTGTCGTGATCCCCGCTCATGGCCGCGCCTTCCTTGTCATACATGAACTTGGCCAGAGCCAGGTAATCGGGAAAGACAAAGGTGCAGATAGCGTCGTAGTCTAGCAGCTGTGCTTGGTTGTGCATGATATCTTGCATCAGCTTCCTGTCGCGGCCCAAGTGGTAGGTCTGTTTCCATTAGCCTGGTCTGCTCCGAAACCTATCAGCGACGGAACTCTGCTAGGGCGGTATTACAAGACTGTAGCTGATTATCCCGTGGCGCTGCAATATGGGCACCGCTCGTTGTGCATGATGGTTATTGTAGTACTGAATGAAGTCATCCATCAGTTTAGTCGTGCTTCGGGACCGTTTGGCTGGGCAACCTGAATAAAGTCCGCGTCGGACATGCCTGCTTTCTTCTTGACCATTATGGTGGCCTTGACCACTTTCCGGAAGCCCGTTGTGTCTGGGTATCCCGCTTCGAAATATTTGGATACCATGATGGCCAGCGGAATGAATGCTGGTCAATTGGCGGTGCAGTTGGATGTTATAGAGGCTCGGCTGCGATGTATAAAAGCCGGCAGCCGGTGTTTATTGATTATATGAATGCCGAGATCACCTCAGAATCGTATTGGCGGCTCCTCCAGTTGAGCCTCACCGCATCTGGATTCCTCGGCTTCTTGCATTCCCTGCCTCTCTCGAATCCTACGTATTCGCTGATCACCTGGCATTGTCCAAGTTTGTCCCCAGAAGCTAGAGCTTGTCACACCATTTAGCTCTGGCGTGCTTCGTCCCGTTTCGTGACAGCTCAAATACTCCGCGAGCACCTCCAGGCGTCGTGGATGCCCGCATTCACTCGCACCAAGCTTCTGGGGATTGTTTCGCGACCAAGTCTCCGTGCTACAGTCACCCAGACTCCCGCGCGTTGGTTTTCACCGGCCACGAGGTACTCTGTAGCTGTGGCCTTCACACCAGCTTTAGGGTACTCAGCATCCGCCACCGCACCTGCGCGACGCCGCGTATATAAAGCGCCCCCGCTGCAGCCTAGCCCCGCCCTTCATAGACTTCCCACGAGGCTCTTTGCGACACTGCCTCGACGAGAAACACAGCCTGTCAACATGGCCGAATCACTGGGCCGGAGCGTTGCACGACCGCGAATCGAGGATTTGGAGCGCGCCGAAGTCGACGACCGATCATACCGCATCATCACACTGTCGAACCAGCTGGAGGTGCTTCTGATACACGATGCGACGACAGACAAGGCCAGTGCGGCCATGGATGTCAACGTGGGGAGCTTCTCCGACGCCGAAGACATGCCAGGCATAGCGCATGCCGTGGAGCACTTGCTTTTCATGGGCACTGAAAAGGTACGTGGTGGCGTATACCATTGGAGACGCTGAACGGGCTTTTTTAGCCGCGTGCCTTGTTGTCAGGCATCGTCTTGTGCTGTGTCAGTCGTGCTGGAGCTAATCACCATCATCAGTACCCGGAAGAAAACAACTACAACAAGTACCTGACATCTTACTCTGGTCACTCAAACGCATACACAGCCGCCACGTCCACAAACTACTATTTCGAGCTCGCCGCATCCAACTCCACACCATCGAATAGCAAGACAGCTACGCCAAGTGCGACCCAAGAGCATCTGCCGATAGACAAGGAGCAGTCGCCGCTATGGGGAGCCCTCGATCGCTTTGGTCAGTTCTTCATATGCCCTCTGTTTCTGGAGGATACCGTCGACCGCGAGATCAAAGCGGTCGATTCAGAAAACAAAAAGAACCTCCAAAGTGATACCTGGAGGTTGCACCAGCTGAGCAAGAATCTCGCCAACCCGAAGCATCCGTACAACCATTTCTCTACCGGCAGCTGGAAAACGCTGCACGATGACCCCATTGCCCGGGGTGTGCAGATTAGGGACGAGTTCATGAAATTCCATGCGACGCACTATTCCGCTAATCGGATGAAGCTGGTTGTCTTGGGCCGGGAGAACTTGGACACTCTGGAAGAATGGGTGGAGGAGATCTTCTCCAAGGTCCCAAACAAGGATTTACCGCGCAAGCGCTGGGACGACGTTTCAGTGTACACGGAGAAGGAGTTGCTTATCCAGACTTTTGCAAAGCCCGTCTTTGAGTCGCGGTCGTTGGAAATCTCTTTCTTATATCGCGACGAGGAAGAATTTTACGAGTCGCATCCATCACGCTATCTCAGCCATCTCATCGGTCACGAGGGTCCCGGTAGTATCCTAGCTTACATCAAGGCCAAGGGTTGGGCAAATGGCTTGGGCGCTGGAGGCTCGTCTCTTTGCCCCGGAAGCGGTATCTTCAACATCAGCGTCAAGTTGACAGAAGACGGATTGGCACACTACAAGGACATTGTAAAAGTGATTTTCCAATATATTGCCATGATGCGCGAATTGCCACCCCAGGAGTGGGTGGTCGAGGAGCAGATCAAAATCAGCGAAGTTGAGTTTCGCTTCAAGCAAAAGAGCCCACCTAGCCGCACCACTAGTGCCCTTGCCTCGGTCATGCAGAAGCCTTATAACCGCAAGGATATTTTGAGTGGACCTTCCGTTATCAAGAAGTTTCATGCACAGCGCATCAGCGAGGCAATGGAGTATTTGCGGCCCGAAAATTTCAGGATGACCATCGTCAGTCAGGAATTCCCAGGCGACTGGGACCAGAAGGAAAAATGGTACGGTACTGATTACAAGACCGAGAAGATCCCGCAGGATTTCCTCGCAGAGATCAGGCAAGCGTTTGAGAATAATACACGACCAAAAGAACTGCACCTCCCGCACAAAAACGAGTTCATCCCCAATCGACTGGAGGTGGAAAGGAAAGAGGTTGGGAATCCTGCAAAACAGCCTAAGCTCATTCGAAACGATGACGCTGTTCGGACATGGTGGAAGAAGGACGACCAGTTTTGGGTACCAAAGGCTAACGTGCACATTCACATGCGCACACCTATGGTTCATGTCACGCCCCGGACGTCGGTTTTGGCTACGCTATATGCGAATCTTGTCGACGACGCTCTGGTGGAATACGCTTACGATGCAGACATCTCTGGTCTAAACTACGGCTTTAGCACCCAGGCGAGTGGTATCTCCGTCTCCGTGTCCGGCTACAACGATAAACTGCATGTTCTTTTGGAGAAGGTTCTCCTGCAGATTCGGGATCTGGTGATTAAGGAAGACCGATTCAAGATTGTGCATGACAAGTTGAGCCGAAGCTTCCGCAACTGGCACTTCGGCCAACCGTTCCATCAAGTCGGCACATACTCACGCTGGTTCCGTGTGGACAACACCTTCATGAACGAGGAACTCGCGCAGGAGCTCGAGACCATCACTGCACAGGAAGTGCAGCAATTCTTCCCACAAGTTCTCTCACAGGGCCACATTGAGATCCTTGCCCATGGCAACTTGTACAAGGAAGAAGCTTTGAAGATCGCCGACTTAGTCGAGCGGACTATCAAGCCAAAGAAGCTCCCCGCAAGCCAGTGGCCCATTGAGCGGAGCCTGATTCTTCCAGAGGGCAGCAACTTCATATACTCGCGGCCGCTCAAGGATCCCGCCAACGTGAACCACTGCATAGAGTACACTCTTTATCTGGGCAACCCGCGAGACGAAGTCCTTCGAGCGAAGCAGTTCCTCCTCGCACAAATGGTTGACGAACCGACCTTCAACCAGCTTCGAACGATCGAACAGCTCGGTTACGTGGTCTTCTCAGGCTCCACAGCCGGTGTCACGTATGCAGGTTTCCGCATCCTCGTGCAGAGCGAGCGGGACTGTGGATATCTCGAGGGTCGGATCGATAATTTCCTCACCAAGTTCGAGACAACTCTAAAGGAGATGAGCAACGAGGAGTTCGAGAAGCACAAGAGCGCTGTGATATCGAAGCGGTTGGAGACACTCAAAAACCTTGGGCAGGAGGGTAATAGGTTCTGGAATCATATGTTCAGGAGCACGTATGATTTCCTGCAAGGTAATTCCCCTCCCCTCCCTTCCTATTCGCTTTGTGCATAATTCTGATTTATCACAGCCGACATCGACGCTGCCCAGGTCGCCACCATCACCAAGGATGATATGATCTCTTTCTACATGCGCCACATCTCGCCCTCGTCTCCTCACCGCGCGAAACTTTCCGTCCATCTCACCGCACAATCTAAACCCAAAGAACCCACCCTCGACGAGAAGAAGACGCAAGCCCTCGCCGTCTTGCAGACTATCGCAAACGAGGAACACACCCCCGTCGATGCGAGCGCGTTGCAAAAGCGCCTCGATGGCGTGACCGCCACGCAAGACATTCTCGAAGCTGTCGCCAAGTATCTCACAGAGGATCTCAAGCTCGGCAAAGAGGACGTCGCGAAGGTTGCTGACGAGGCCGCTGCGGCATTGGGTCTTGCCGAGAGCGGCGTGGGTCAAATGAAGGCGGCAGAGAAGGTGGATGTGCAGCAGGGGAGTGCAAAGGAGCCGGTGCTTATCACTGACGTGCGAGCGTTCAAGGCCGGGCTGTTTGCTAGCCAGGGCGTCAAGCCGGTGAAGAACTTGGAGGAATTTATGGAGGATGCTGCGAAGCTTTGAAGCGTGGAATCGTGGAATTGTGGGATTGTCCTGATGCGTGGGTGTCGGAATGGTTTGGGAAAAGTAGCCCTGTGAATCGTGCACGCATCGAATGGATAGCCTTCGAAGAACGCGTACGCACGTTATTCATTTCAAAGCACACTTGCCTAATGTGTTGAAGTGCTATGCCGAGCATAGAATCCTCACTATGGGGGAAATTCGTCAGCACGGAAGTTCTCCGCTGCAGCAGGACTCAACAAGACAAGAGTTAAACCAATCAAGGAGGCGTAATAGTCTTCGAAGGTGGTGCCGAGTGGAGGGTAGTATGCTGCCCTGTACACACTCCATTTGATTGCATGAATGTACCGATCCTATGACACCGCCCGCGCAACCGAAAAAATGCGCGGCCAGCTCTAATGGAGCGGTTATCGTCCCTCTCCGCATCGCTAAATCGCAGCCGCCCATAGATTCATCTCTATAACTCGGTACAAAACGTAGAGAGCCGACGAGATGAGCGGTTGAACTGTCTGATGGATGCGTTGGTGAGAGGAACGTTGCGAGCGCGGACGGAAGTTTTTGTCGAGAGCGAGATTGCGCTAGCTGCTTCTGGACTAGAGGGATGGAAGGGGCTTGGCATGCAGTGTCCCGCTCGTCTCTGGGGAAGGAAGCCTGGTCCGAGACGAGCGGGAAGACATCGATCTGTGGTAGAGAATCGTGTGTTATTAATAAGCAGACTTCGGAATACGTCTTAGTTTGTGGCGCATGTAGGTGTTGCTCGTCAGTGACCAATGTAGAGTGGATGACTAACGCCCAGCAATTAGTCAGACTATCCCAGGGTCTTCACCGGCCTCTTTGGTCCGCAATTGTAGGCTGCTTCCTTACGAACCACACCTAGTCATGCATCTCAAACGCTATGCTACAGGAACTCGCCCCTCTGCCGCCTGGGTGTGGCATGATTGAGGCAGTGACATATCGGCGACGCCGCGAAACACCTTTTTGGCTCCCAGCTTTATGATATACGCGATCTGGATATTGCTGCACCGGAAACTTGCCTAAGGCGTGAAGACTTGGTATATTAAGCTCGAGCCATGGCTCCTCCATATAGGACTGAGCCAACCTTTACAATAAAAACTAGCATCATGGACCGTTCAGCAAAACCCATCTTCAACTTTGTCAACTTATCTCATCCGGATGAGCTCAAGGATGAGGAAACGCAACTTCGTATCCGGCGCTTGGCGATGAGCGAAGTTGGCCGAGCTCGAAGAAAACCAAAGACCAAGCGCGAAAGGAACGAGATCGTACTCGAATTCCGCAAACCTGCAGCGTCAACCCCTGCCACGATCGATCGACTGGGCGGGGGAGAGGTTGACCCGTTTGCTCCTTACCCCATCGATCTGGATGAAACCTCCCGTGCGCTAGTCGCTTCAAGTAAGTTCTGACGGCAGCGGTCGCGTAGAATTACATCCCGGCGCCGCGTGCTGACACACTGCAGTATTCCGTGCGAACAGTGCCCATAATCGACAGCTTAGAGGCTCTTGGTACCCCGTGGGGCTGAGTGACAAGTCCGCTTTTTACAACGTACTTGCGAATGCGAGGCTGTTTCAGCTGAAGGAGTTGACCGGTACCTATGTTCAGAAAGATGACTCGCTCAGCTTGTCTATTCAGAACAACGCTATTCGCTCGATGACCGAGAAAATGAAGAACCCAAAGAACCATGCCACAGATGAGATGATCGGCGCTGTGAGCTCTTTCATGTGCCATCATCAAATTTTGGGTGTATTTGAGGGTTGGGAGCATCATCGGAACGCAGTGATACGGATGGTCGGATTGAGAGGCGGGATTGACGAGATCACAAACGAATCGCTTCGCATAACCATCTCATGGTCCGATCTCATCAATTCTTTCTCTCAAGATATACCCTCCTTCGCACCGCTACCGAAAGCATGGCAAGCAAACTCCCGCTCTCCTCCAGGATCCCCGCGGCCCTACAACAACATCTCACTCATGTGGAAACAACGGTTTCCAACTATACTGGACTGGATCACCATCTTCGACGACGTCGACCAATTTATCATGCTCGACCGCGGTTTCACTGACAAACAGCGCCATCTCGCAGAGACAACGGGCTGCTGGACGGAGCCAACGATGGTCCGTCTTCTCGCTATCCGACCACTAACCCACGGAACCGAAGCGGGACATGTCATGGAAGAAGTCTGCCGTCTCGGTACCCTGCTCTTCCTCGCGCCCATCTGGCGCTGGATCGGCATGAGCCCCGTCTGGACCTTCAATCTCACGCGCAACCTCCTCTCCACGCTGCACACGCACATGATCGAATGGGGCGAGCTGAAGCCGCTGCTGCTCTGGACCGTCTACTTCGCGGCGCTCGAGACGCGCGATCCGCGCGAGAGGAGCCAGTTCGCCTTCATCCTCGCGGTGCTGATGGGCGGATTGCAAATCCAGGACTGGGACGAGCTGATACAGGTGGTGAAGAGCGTATTGTGGGTGGAACCAGTATTTGCAAGCAGCGGTGGTGGCGTGAGGGATGAGGTTTTGAGTATTCTGCGTCTGCCGACGAGGGAGATTACACCGGTGTTGGAGGAGATCGTGGGTGAGGACGCTTAGTTCCAAAGGTTGTTTTGGGTGGACGCTTAGCTGCTCTGGGTAAGAGAATATCCCTGCAGCTGCGTTTGGCGCTTGTACATATGTAAGCAGGACTACGTCTGTTCTTGATGCATGGAGTCTACTTTGCCCCGCATATACATGTCTGATGTTTCCAATCAAATGATATAATTCCGCCAGTGCATTTCTAAGTCTCCTCCCATTCTGATTACTTGAGCTTACGGACCCGCATTGAGCGAGTCTTTCCGGATGATTCGACTTGGCTCGCATGTAGCCACAACCGAGTTTGAGTAAGCTAGCGCATGGGGTTCCGAGACACCCGGGGATATGAGACACCGCGCAGAAATCCTCCACCCTTTAAAAAATCGCGATAATTCATTCAGCGTAATTACAATTGCCACTCGCTACATATAGATTGCAGAGTTTTAGCTGCTATTTCTGCTGCAGCTTTTTCTGCGTCCTTTTCTGTAGAAGTACTACTGTTTTGTTGCTCTAGGAGAGCAGATGCCTGCTTTACTATTATAATTTAATCTATGCTAGTAAAGCGTTAATTTAGGTCTATGCAAACTTTCTTTTATAGTTATAAACGCTTAAGGGCCTTAAGTTAACTTTATAATCTTTTATTTTCTACTTTTAGCGCTGCTAAGCGTGTATTAGCTATTGCAATTGCCTTATTAGCTTTTTTAAATAGTTAGTAAATCTTGCGGCTTAATTTCTTAGCGCTATAGAGCTGCTTTTAAGCTATAAACAGATCCCGAGGGCTATAGGGAGTGTAGAGAGAGCTCTTGGCGAGATAAGCCTAATCCTAGTAAGGGGGGGTAACAGGCCTTCGAGCGACTTAAGATAAGTTAACTACCCGCTTAATATTTAATAGGTAGATGCCTATAATAGCCTATTTAGTGCGGATTACTCTCTTAGTAATTGCAGCCTCTCTAGCAGCGTTATAGGCAATAATAAAACGTTTCTTTTTAACCGGCGCAGCATTATCTAGGTGTGATAACTCGTGGATCTGCTAGCGATAGAATCGTTTCACTACTAAGAAAACAGAGAGATCTAGTGGCTGCAGAACGTGCGAGGAGTGCGCAGGGAGAAACAGAAGCCTGACTTTATTTTGCTTGCAGATCCACAGGAAATCCAGGTCAACATGGCTGCCGTGGCCATCTAATATTAGCATCCGCCAGCGATCCTCTAAGGGCGCAGTATCTGGTAGAAATACGCGTTATAGCTACTTAGCCCCTATTATATTAGATATCTAGCTATTCTCTAAAGTTACGTATAGCTAGTTAGGTATTATTAATGGAAACTAGGTGCTTTGCAGGTTTTTGCCTTTAAAAATAATAGCTAGCCACAGCTTTCTCCCTATTGCAGAAACGCACTTAATTATCGACGCCTACTTGCAATTCTCTAGAGACTAATAGTAAGCCTTCTTTTTCTAGCTTCCTGCGAGTACTCTGGTGTTTGCACATACGCCTAGGGCCTTCCTAGTCTTATCTATATTCCACGTATCCTTATTACGTATGTCTAACTCAACGCGGAGCTGCTTATAGAGCTTAAGAAACTCGTGTATTACCTTTTAAGTTACTCCCTTAGCTTTTATAGCCTTAATCTTCTTACTTATAATAGAGGTAACGCGTGGGTTACGTTTAATAAAGAAAGATATCTAGTATTTACCTACTAACGCGTAGTTACTGTTTATCCTAAAGATTTAATTTACTATTTTTTATAAGCTAGCGCATATAGTGTCCGAACATATAGGGTTTCCGAACACCGCGCCACGAAACCGCACTTGCAGAAAACACGCGATATCTTAGCAACGCTGCTTACAATTGCTATTAACTACACATAGATTTAAGCGCTGCAGCTACTGTAGCTATAGTAGCTGTTTCTAAGGCGCTTAATATAGTAGCTTTATGTAGTTAGGCTGCTAAAGCCTTAGCTGCGCGCATAGCCTCCCTAATACTCTCTACCTTTGTAAAGTGTTAATTCGGGTCTACTCGAACGCGCTTACGCTAACGCTAAGAGGCAGATATCTCTAGCTACTGCTTAAGTCGTCTTTTCTCTGCTTCTAGGCCTGTAGCTCTAGTATTTGCAGCTGCTAGAGCCTTACCTGCTTTCTGTAGGAGTAGCCGGGTCGTACGACCTAAATTCTCGACGCTCTAGACGTTACGCTGCGCTATATAGAGATCCCGGGGGCCTTAGGGAGTAGAGAAGAAGCTTTAAGGCTGCTGCCGAGGCTGCTACTGGTGCGTAGGCGTAGTAGGCCTTCGAGAGAGCTGCGATAAGCTGAGCACGTAATTAATGTTAAATGGGCAGATGCTAGTAGCCTGCTAGCCTACTTAAATTACACGCTCTGTAAAGCCTTCCTCCCTAGCTTAATAGTAGCAGGCAATAAAGCGCTCCTTCTTAATAGGTGCAGCGTTATTAAGCGATGCAAGCTCCTGGATCTGGCGTCTATAACTAGACTTAATAACGGAAAAAGGGGCCAGATCTAGAGGCTACAGGGCGTGCGAGGTATGCGCAGGTAGATATAAGAGCTTGATTCGATGTTGCTTGCAGAGCCAGAGGAAGTCTATATTAATATGGCTACCGTAGCCGTTAAGGATAAGGAGGCGGTACTGGCCATTATCTATAGTCGTCTTAGGTATAAATATACGCTGTAGCCACTCAACACCTATCGCTTTCGACGTCCATCCATTCTCAGAGGTTGTATAGAGCCAGCTAGGCACGGATTTGGCTAGGAACCAAGTAGTCTGTAGGGTCTAGCCTTTAAAGATGACTGCGCAGCGTAGTTTCCGCCCTATTGCCAATACGCACTCGATTATAGAGACCTACTCGCAATTCTCTGGAGACCGAATGTAAGCCTTCTTTTTCTGACTACTAGAGAGTACTCGGGTGTTTGTATATACTCCTAGAGCCACGCCAGTCTCATCCATATTGTAGGTATTCTCTGTCTGTATGTTGAGCCGCCGTCTGGTCTGCTCATAGAGCTCTAGGAACGCGCGCACCTGCTCTAGAGTTGCTATATTAGCTCTCTAAGCCTCGAGCTTTCTACCAATAACTAATGCGACGCGTGGCTGTCGCTTAATAAAGTGTAAGAGCTAGAGTTTACTAATAGGCTAACTATCGCTATTTATACGTAGGATTTAATTAGCCATTTCTCGAGCGCAAGCGTGTAAGGGAGGATAAGCGCGTGCGTCTTCTTCAAGGATCTAGTCTACTAGGAAGTCCTCTTATAGAGGAGTTAATTACTACTAATGCTAATAGCTAAGCGCGCTGTTCGTTGCGCCACGTAGTTAACTATGTAGCGTTGACAAAGGAATACTGTACGCCTTCGCAGCTGCGCGCTAGCTAGTATAAAGATCTGCAGCAAGATTATTAATAGCTAATTATATAGCGACCTCACGGGCGTCTATATTAATAAGCGTTGTGCAGAGAAATCGCGTGTTTTCTGCAGGTGTGGTGTTGTGGCGCGGTGTTCGGAAACCCTATGTGTTCGGACACTATATGCGCTAGCTTATATAAGCGTAAGAAGGAGGAAACCCGCACGCGTCCTCTTTAAGTATCTATTATATAAGAAAGTCCTCTTGTTATAGAGTTAATCGTTACTAGTATACGTGACTATTTTGCCAGTTTTGTGAACCGCGTACGCGCCTAGATAGCGTGGCTATAGGGATGTTATATGCCTTTGCAGCAGCTCGTTGACTAGGAAAAATGCCAGCATTAAGATTACTAATAGCTACTTGAATTACTGCCTCACGGTTGGCCATTTTGGTAGGGTGGATGTAGAGATATCGCGATTTTTTGAAGGGTGGAGGATTTCTGCGCGGTGTCTCATATCCCCGGGTGTCTCGGAACCCCATGCGCTAGCTTATATGGTACCATATTCAACGACCTCGGCCTGATAATCTAAATGCTGCTGACAATATAAAAGAGCGCTACAGATAGGATGCGTAAGCATGCTGCCACACTCTTGCATGACTTGGCGTCAGACGGAACTATTGGAAACCGTCGGGTCTATTTCAACGACACGCTGACCAACACACAATCCGTATCCCTCAAATATATCAGTATAAAAGAGGATCTGCCATTCAATTGAGGTATACCACAGCAAACTCAATCTTCAAATCGTCTTTAAGTAACGCTAAGCTTATCACTATGGCCGACCAAACTCCCGACCCCGACTTCTTCGTCAAGAGCCAGCAATTCACAAAGACCACGCATCGTGACGTGTACCCCGCCATCACGCCCACCAACCCTAATCTCTCCCAAGCCGGGAAGGTCATCATCATCACCGGCGCAAGCCAGGGTCTAGGCGCGAAAGTACGACCCCTCTCGCTCACCCCTCTTCCTAAGTAATGGCGTCTGATCTTGGGCAGAGCTTCGCACACTCGTTCGCTGCGACAGGGCCCAAAGCCATCGTCCTCGTAGCCAGAAATGCAAAGAAACTCGACGAAGTAGCCGCCGAGCTTACCGCGCAGTTCCCCAGCGTAGAAACGCTCAACGTGCCCACGGATATCGCCGACCCCGCGAGCGTAGCCGCGTTGTTTGAAAAAGTGAAGAGTAAATACGGTCACGCGGATGTTCTTGTTAACAATGCTGGTGTGTTCAGCGCCATTGCGCCGATTAAGGACATCGAGCCTAAAGCGTGGTGGGATGAAATGGTACCCTTTCCCCCTCCTCTTTCCCACTCACCACCCAGAAAATTTCATGGGTACATTATCTAATAATGGGTGGATGTGCAGACAATCAACATCTACGGCACCTTCCTCACGACCCACTCCTTCCTCGCCGCGCTCCCCCCTTCCGCCCCCGCGCGCATCATAACACTCACCACGGGCGCGGCGTACGAAGTCTTCCCCGCACTCAGCAGCTACGGACTCTCCAAGCTCGCCGCGTTCCAGCTCATGACGTACGTCGCAGCTGAGAACCCTAACGTTGTCGCTGTAGCGGTGCACCCAGGCATCGTACCGACGGACATGCTGAAGGAGTCGTTTGCGCCGTTTGCAAAGGATACGCCGGCGTTGGTGGGCGGGGTGGCAACGTGGGCGGCAAGCTGGGAGGAGAGGGACTGGTTGAGCGGGAGGTATGTTAGTGCGAATTGGGATGTGGAGGATTTGTTGGCGAGGAAGGAAGAGATTGTTGAGAAGGGGTTGTTGAAGATGGATTTGAAGGGGGAGTTTGGGGCTGGGCTGTTTAAGTAGGTGGAATGAAGACTAGGGAGGGGCTCGGTTTTAGACTAGACTGATTAGACTAACGTGTCCGTGCACTCAACGCCCGGATTCAGTCAACGCCCCGCGGAACACAAACCACCCCAACTTTCAACGTGCTATAACGCCACTAACATAAGCTTAATTACGGCTGTAATTAAAGAAATAGAATTGCTAAAGCCTAAAGAATTATTTTCTTATACTAAAGTAGCTAGCAAGCATAGCGTTAATTAAAATACGCTATTGCGAAGGTACTAAGTAATTTAAATATCGCGTACTACTATAGGGTTTAACTAATAGAAACTTAGTCCCTAGTAAGAGCAGGAGCTTATTACTTATATAAAAGGGCTTACCGCGCGTCACTTACCACCTATAAGAGAGATAATACGAAATTTTGCGTTAATAATAGCCAAGGCGCTAGTAAGCGAGAGCTAGGTTACGCGCTTTATTAACTAATATAGCATCTATCTAATTTCTTAATAGGTAGCTAGTATAGACAGTAATCGCCACAACGCTAACTTAGGGGATAAATATAGCCTATATTTTAACTTCCTACGTGACAAAATAAAGGAATACGACATTAAGCCTTATTACACGTATAATATGGATGAAAAGGGCTGCTTAATTAGTATTATTAGTAGATTAAAACGGGTATTCAGCAGACAGATGTGGGAGAAGAAGGAGGTTAGAGCATCTCTCTAAGATGGGTCTCGTGAATAGATTACCATCCTAGCATGTGTATGCGCGGATAGAGCAGCCTTGCCGCCAAGCCTTATCTATTAGGCTACTAACAAGGCTATATAATTAAGCTAGGTTAAGGATATTAAGGCAGGAAAGCATGGCGTACACATTACCTTATCGCCGTTAGGCTAGACAAATAACGATATTAGCCTTGCCTAGCTTAAGCAGGTGTTTGATTGCTATATAAAGGCAAAAGCTTAATAATCCTACTGGCTACTTATCCTTGATAGCCATAGATCCTATGTTACTATAGATTTTATTAACTATTATGATTAGAATAGGATTCTCCTAGCCATCTTACCCCCTTATTTAACCTATACCCTTTAGCCGCTTGATGTAGTGCTCTTTAAGCCTCTCTTATTAGCCTACTTAGCTAAGCTTATAACCTACCTTTAAAAGAGCTAAGGCCTGCTCTTAATTAAGAAAGGCGACTTTTTCCCCCTTTTCTAGAAAGCGTGGATAAGCTCCTTTAAAGAGGAGATAATACTTAAGTCTTTTAAAGCAACTAGTATATTACTATTTAATCTAGAGGTTATACTTAAAAAGTTCCCTAACACCACCCTAGATAAGCAGGTATCGCGAGAGAGCTCTACGTTAGCACTTAGCGGATCTGACTGGCGTAAACTGGATCGCCTTGTGCGATCTATAGTAGAGGACTAGAGCAGTAAGGACGCGCAGAAGCTTAGCTACTTACTCTACTATATCTCCGTTTAAAACGAGCTCCTTCGCTATAAAATTAACGGGCTAAAGGAGGCGCTATTAGTTAAGAAAAGGCATAAAAAGAAAGGCAAGCCTCTTAACCTTTAGTAACGTTAAAAATACTATAGAGGTGTAGTTTTTTAGTTACTAAGGAAGGTTAGAGAGGCACGTGTACGTTAGTCTATAAAGGAGTAAGAGGAGAAGGAGCGGAGACTTTAAAAAGCTAAGATAGCTAAGTTAAGGAAGGTAGCTAAGCTGTGTAAGAAGAAGATTGCAGAGGAGAAGCGTGTGGCGCGGGAGGCAGCTAAGGTAGCCAGAGAGAAGGAGAGGGCTAAGAAGGCAGTAGAGCGTGCTCGCGAAAAGGAGGCTCGTAACGCAGTAAAAGCTCTATAATCTACCTAAAAGGGTAAGAGAAAGGCCTCTTAGCTATCTATATAGAGTAATAAGCGTTAGAAACGTGTAGTTAACGCTGTACTTACTACAAACGCCTTAGGTGCCACATTAGTAGCTCTAACTAAAACTACGCGGCGCGGCTATAACGTTAAGCTTCTATATAAATATAAATAGTGCAGGTTAGTCGCAAGCATTAATATAGCACTCTACTATAAAATAGTATAATAATAGCGATTATGTTAGATATACAGCGTTATTTTAATTAAGGTGTTATGGTGTTCAGCGGGGCGTTGACTGAATCCGGGCGTTGAGTGCACGGACACGTTATTGTACTTAGTGTGAACATCCACTCTGCACGATATTGCAGCCTTATGTTATGTTGTGTTGAACAGGCGCAAAGTTATGCCTTAGGGAAATGAAAGACTCTTTTTGAAACTAGCTGCTTTGTAGTGAAGGTCGATTATGAAGACGCCGATAGGCAATAAGCTTACGGCTGACTTTCCAGCCTTAGGCGGCAACCCCGACTCAGCACAAGTGAATCGAGCCCCACCTGCCCGATGAGGCGAGCCGGTCAGAAAAGGAGGGTGTCGGCCGTTCTCCACTATTCGATTCCATGTCTCCAGCATGTTCAAATGGCCCTTAATCTTCAGAAAGCGTCGAGAGACGATCTCGTCGGCGTCCGAAACGTCAAACACCGTGCCCATATTCTCGTTTCGTAAATTTCCGCTCACCATGTGAGCTGTCCCACATGTTAGTAATCGATTCTCGTACGTTATTTAAAACACGGATTTGCTAGCTAAATATCAACCTTTTAATGCATTTAGAGAATTTATAAGTATTTTATAAAGTTACTAAATAAAGCTAGGTTTCTACTAATAGTATTATACGCTATAATTAATTATCTTAAAAATAACGTTAGCATTAACGTACCTCACAAGCGAGCTGGATACACAAGCAAGCTAGACACTCTGCCAAGACCCTACTAAAATATACTATTCCCTATAATACAACACGATATCTTAACCACCTTATTAGCTACTATCTTTAAAAGAAGCTTATATATAACTATTGAATAAAAGTGAGCTGGAGAGTAATGCCTATCCTTAGGAAAATCGAGCTAAGAAGCTTACTATATACCCGAGTATCTTACGTAAGCTCGCGAACCTTAGCGAGATTACATAAGGCTAGGCTAAGTCTTATATTTATGATATACTTTTTAAGTAAGTTATAATAGTAACGAGCCTACGCATAAGTAAAGCTCTAAGGAACTTATATAAAATACTTTTTTAGTTTTTAAAATACTTATAGCGATTTTACCTATAAAAGTTACTTACTTAAATAAAGCTTAGCTTCTTATTCAAAGTGCTGTACTAGTAAGATAAGCGTATACGCTATTAGTAAAGTAGATAAGCGTACGCCTTTTATTTATAAAAGTAATATTCTAATAACGTATTGCTAGATAGTAACGTAAAAGTTAATAATATAAACACTTATACTAACTATAAAAAGTCTTTTTTTATTAAAATAAATATTTTATCTTTATATTACTTTATTTATAATATTTAGTCTTGTAAAACCTTTCCTTCTTAGTTCAATATACATTATACTATTTATATTATAATTAATATAATAAGCGTTTCTCTAAAAGCTTGTAAACCTATACTAACTTATTTTAAGACTTTATATAGCTATTCTTTTATAAAATATTTTACTTAGGAAGAGGCGCTCCGCGTAAAATAAGCTACTAAAAAAAGCTTAGCGTAAGAAAAAGTAGCGTATTAAAAATATTTATAAAATAAGTAGGTTATAGCTAAGTGCCGTACGGTTAAAGCTACTTTTATTACATTATTACTTTTTCTACTATCTCTAACTAACGTTAACCTTATTACTATAGCTATTAATAATAATTAGCCTACTAAAATGAAGTTTTTATATCTATATATTAAGTGCGTACTAAGTATAATTACTAAAGCATTTAACAGTGGGTGCGTATATAATTTAGCTAATAAAAAGCGCTACTAGCGCTATTAAAGTAACACTTATAAGTCTGTATAAGTTTAAACTTTTAAGGCTTTATTTTAATAATAGGCTAACAGAATAATAGGTTTAAAAAATTACGTAAGTACTACGTATTGTTCTTTAAGAATAAGAAGTAATAGTCTTTAGACGTAAGTATTATACCCTATAATATTTAAGCTCTAACGAACTAGCTTTTTAAAACGTAAGGCTTAGGAACATGCGTAATATTATCTATTAGTATTTTAGTCTAATTATTAAAAACGTTATTACTCTACTAGTCCCTACTCCCGCGGCTCTTACGGCTCCTGTACCTCCTGCACCTCCTATAGCTCCTGCGGCTCCTACACCTCCTGCAGCTCCTGCAACGGTTTCGGCCCTTACAATGCCTCTACACAATCCTAGACTTGTGTCTTTTAAGACTCTAAGGGCTACTTAAGCTAATTATAAAAGTCTAAGCGCGCGTTATACTATTAGTAGTAAAATTATTTTACTTAACTATTTATATACTTATCTAGCATAGCTACCTTTTAGTAATAATAGAAATTTAGCTATAGGCTTCATATAAATTTATTTAAGTAGTCCTAAAATTTAATATAGTGCTAGTTATACTTTATATATAGCTTGCGTAAGCGTTAAGCCTCGCGATGTAACTATAATAAAAAGGCGTATTTATATATATTAGTTTATTAATAAGATTCTAAACCTCTTTATATAGTTTAGATAAGTAGGGGTTCTTGCGTGAGCGTCTTATAAAGGCTTTTATAAATGCTTAGTAAATAGTAACCTTTAAATATAATTTTTATTACACTTATTCTTTTATCTTAGTAACTCTAGACTTTGTATTTTTTATATTTAGTTAAGTTTTAAAGCACGCGAATTATTACGTTATAAGGACTTCAGTTAGACTATTTATAGGTATTTTACTTATTTATAAGTATATAATCTTAAATAAGCCTCTTGTATACATTTACTTTAACTATATTATTTAAATATTTATATAACGTAAATAGGTTATAATTTTCTTATTTGCGCCTATAACTAGTCTTATAGTTTATTAATTATTATAGAACATTATTTAGATTATTTTACGATATAAATAAAGCTCCTTATAGAAGTGCTATAAGGGTATAGCTTCTTTTTTAATATATTTTAAGGTAAGTGGCTTAGCTTTATTATTAAGATTATAACAGTCGCTTGCCGAGCTACCTTTTAAAAATGTACTCTACTAAAGGTAGGATAATATATCCTTATAATAATTTTCGCGTTTCTAGATTATTTATAAAGGATACGTTACTATAAATTATAAAATTTAGGTTATTATATAAGCTATACTTAATTGCTTCCTAAGGCGTGCGATAGAGGTAGATAATTAAGTAATTAATTATAGTAAAGTAAGCTTTACTAGGATTTATTAAGAACTGCGAAAGCTTTAAGACTATAAATATAATATTTAGTTAGAGTATAATTATTATATAAAGTACTAAGCCTATGTATTCCTAATACTACTTTATATCTTACTTAAAAGCTTCTTAGTAGAAAGAGGCATCCTTAAAAAGCCTTTACTATTCTTAAGTTTAAAGCGCTTTATTACTTTATTAATATATATATAGTAGAGAAGGGTTATAGTTCTAAGTCTTTAATTTTAGAGCACGCGAATACCTAGGAACTAGTTTAGTTCCCTCTTCCTTATAACCTTATATTTCTTAGTAAGTTTTTTCTAAAGAGTGTAAGCTTCTTGCTTATTACGTTTGTAATATATTAGCAGGATATTATCTACGTAGAATACGATAAAAATTATCCTATTAGCGGTAAAGAATAGGCAGGACTCTTCTTTTAAAATAGTAAGCCCTATAGCTTTAAGTAAGAATAAAAACTTTTTATACTAGAGGAGAGGAGAATCTCTTAGTCCGTATAAAACTTAATTAAGCTTTATATAAATACTAGTCCTTTTAAAACTATTAGATAGCTTATAAAAGACTAGGTTTTCAGGTTTAATCTTTGCATTTAGAAATACTTGAACTACGTTATATTATTTAATTTCTAAATTAAACTTAGCTATAATAACTATTATAGCTTAGAATAATCTAGCTGTAAGCGTTATACCGTATGTTAATTATAAAAAGTTAATATCCTAAAGATTACCTTATACTACGATACGCGCTTTACATTTAAGGAAGAATCTCTTTTAATTAAACCTATAGGTGTCTGCCTATTTAGTTAGTAAAAGTCTATCTCGAGATTTAGACCTTATAACTTTGTTTTAAATATTTTTCTAAGTAGCATGTCGTGCTCTAATACTAAGGCTATTTAAAATAAATCTCTAAGTAGGTGTAAATATTGCTATTTCTAAGTTATAAGAGATTTTAAGAAATTATTCCTATAAAGGTAAGTAGCTAGTATAAAATTTAGATTTTTCACGTGCGTTGCTATTACTAAAAGTTTTAATAGGCTATTAAAGATTTTCTTTTATTATAAAGGAAACTTAGAAAAATCTATATTCTTTACCTTTTAAGGTAATACTCTTAGTATAGCTTATAGTATAGCATTTACTATAGTATAGTTCTGCGGCTTGGCCTAGTCCTTGTAATCTCTAGGAAAATATATATAAACAAATTAAGCTATAAATTATTAAAATTAGTAATTAGTGTATACATACCTAAGTTTATTTTACTTTTTAGCTAATTATTAAATAGATCTCTAGGCTTCGTTTATTATAGAGTAATGTATAATCTTATTTCTACTTTAGGAGTTTGCGCTTATAATTTCTTATTTAAATAAAATATAAAGTCCTAATATCGCCTATTATAGGTGTAAGTAGCAAGTGTTCCTGCTTCGTCTATAGTAGAGGACGCGTCTAGCACAGGTCGAGAGGCAAGAGCTAAGCTATTAAGCTTAAGCCTCTAAGGGGATTGCCCTTAAGGTTCTAACAGGCCCGCTCCTCTAGGTTAATTGTCGCGGTAAGGTAGAGCGCTAAGCGGACAGTACGCAGTAAAAAGATTATAAGATTAAACTAAGATTATACTATCTAGGAGCTATAAAAGGTATAGGTGCACAGGCATAAATAATGCTAGTCCTAAACAGGTGTAGTACTCTTAAAAAGGTAAGTAGTAATTAAGTAAAGGTAGGAGTAACTATCTTATAAGGAAAAAGCTATAAACTATAATACACCCCTTAGCTAGCGTAGACGCCTATGCAAGAAGTTAATAATAGTGAATTAGTATTAGTGTATATAAATACTATTAAGATTATTACTATTAGTTTAACGTAGACCCTTTAGATATTTAGTAATATCTATAAGGCCAATTTAGCAGACAAACTCTATAAATTTCTGTTTAATTAGAATCCTTATAAGTCTATTAGTAGGCATATAGTTAGTAGAGACCTATTAGACGTTAATATAAGAGATTTTAACTTTCTATTAAATCTAGAGCTAATAGATATTAATATATTTAACTTTTATATAGAGATTATCTTACTATTTAGTAATATTACTATTAGTCTACTAATTATTATACTAAATAGTACGTATATAGTTAAGCGTAAGGTTTATACTAGTAAATAATTATATATACTCTTTTATTTATCAGGTAGCAAGTAAGAGCGAGAGTAGTTTAGACTTTATAGTTAATTATTAGTCTACTAAACTTAAATATATAACCTTAAGAGCTTTAGTAAGTCTTAGGCTTATTAGCGTATAAGGCGTTAAATAAGCTAAAGAAGAGAGGATCGCGGTATATTAAATTATTAAAGAAATACTTAGCTATATCCTGCGTGCTAGTAAAGGCTTTAAGTATAAAGGCCTTTATACTAAGCAAGTAGCACTAGGTCTATTAGATCTTTAAGATATAAGACTACCCTAGGTTAATAAGGTAATAAGCAAAGACAACGTGCGTTTAAGCGACGTTAGGTCTACCCTTAATAGCGATATATGCGAGAGAGCTAACTCGTTACTAATAAAACTTTATTTAGGATAAATTAGACTCTTTAGTAGACTATAGCAACTAGTTTTTTAATAGTAAGACGTTTAAAGCTTTACTTATAGCTTTAATTCTAAATTAAGCGTATACCTTGTTAATAAACGCTTCTTAAATTAGCTATGTCTTATATAGAGCTTAATCGCGGATAATATAGATTTTAAGAAACTAGGTAAGGTCTCTTACAGCTTTAATATTGTATAAGTCTACTAGATTCTTCTTAAAGGAACTATAGTAATAGGCATTTAATTAATAATATGCTATAATAATATTATTAATATAAATAAATAGGATAAGCTAGCGGTTAATATATAAATAGGAGAAACCGTTAATTAGCTTTAGTCTTAACTTAATAAGCTATTAATGTGGCTTGTTATACTATAGAATAGGTAACTCCTTTAGGCTATACAAGGCGCAGAGCACTAGCATAATCTCGCCTTTAGTATAGTAGAACGCCTTAGGTATTTTAGCGTATAGTTTTTAATCTATCTTAGCGTTTAGGAAGTTAGTATGGATATTATACTATTTTAGCTTTAAATTAAAGTAATTAGCAATTGTAATAAGAGCGCGAAAGTTATAAATTATAAGTATAGTAATATACGTGTTATTAAGTAGAGCTTAAAGATCTCCCCGAGTAATAAGTTAAGCCTTAAAACATAAAAGATATTTATCTTTGTTAATCTTATAAGTAAATACCTATATTAATAGTAGTACCTTAGCATCTATAGTAGCCTTTATTTTTATAGTCTTTTTAAAGACTCCTTTAGCGCGTAAAGCTTACTATTTAGCCTCTATAGCGCGTTAAAATTAACTACTATATATATATATATATTAAGCTACTTTACTACCTTCAATAAGGGTGGTAGCTAAGACTAATAAATTCTTAGTATCTTATCCGCAGTAGGTGTAGAGCGAATCTTAGTTAAAAATATTTCGAGATAATTAATAAAAGGTGTAGCTCCTAGCCCTATTATATATATATAAATTATAAAGTTATTAAAATCTTTCTACTTTTAACTGCGTTTGCTAGTTATAATTAAGCTTATATTAGTTAGATTTAAATTAACGTCTTATAGAGTTCTCTCGTCGCGTTAGTAATAGACTTTAGGTATTTTATTACTCTTAGGAGTCTAAGTACTTATAGTAATAGACGTTATAGGTCTAGGAGTAGGCACCTATTATTATATTAATTTAATTATATTGTTATCTTATTTACCCCCTACTTAGGAGCTTTTAGCTCTTAAAGCTAAGGTCGTAAGTGTCTTTACTAGGCGGCGACGTTAATAAGTAGTTAATAAGTCTTTAATATTAATATTATTATGTTATTTTTTTTTAGGTATTTAAGTAGTTTAATCACCTCCTCGAGCACTAATTCTAACGTATACCTATTTATCTTATTAAAGAAGAGTATAGGCTTAAATATAACATTACAAATAATAATAATAATATTCTTTATAAGTAGCTAGATGTAGAAGATATTTGTACCTTAGTAGCTAATAAGATAGCTAATTAAAATACGCGATTTAAGCTTATCTATAGCTCTTAAGTCGCGATTATAGATATAGGCGCGATATCTAATAGGCCTTATATAAGTAATAAGTGGCTTTTGTCCCTATACGACCTTATATGGTGTCTTCTATCCTAGTGCTTTAGTAGGTGTGCAATTAAGTATATATGCGGCAGTGCAATACAGCTCGTGTAATAGGTTCTTAGGCAGGTTAGCGTATATGCGCATAGCGCAAGCTTGCTAAGTAAACACTTTACTAGCGCGTTTAATAAGTCTATTTAGCTTCTTTATTTTAGTAGGTGCTAGCTCGTATAGTATACTTAGCTCTTTTATTATATTAATAAGATTGTTTTTAAATCCTTTTTTATTATTATATTAAATAGTAATTATGTTAGCGTTATACACGCGCTAGATTTTATAAATTAAAGCTATAAACTAGCGTGTAAAGGTTAGCTTATCCTTTCGCTTAATAGTAGCAATTTTATGCTACTTAAGTACTTATTTATAAAGTATAGGGTGTACTTGCTGCTATTAATGCATTCCTCTCTTATACAAATAATATAGATAATATATATTATAATATAATAAAATAATTATTATACGCGGCTCTCTCCTAGGCATTTTAAAATAATATAAGTTATTTAAGCTTTAATATATATTTAATAAAGATAGTTAGTATAGTCCCTAGTTAGCTAAACACCTATAACGTTTAATTTAAGCTAATTAACTACTTTTTAGCCTAAATAGCCCTAGATCTAATAAGTAGCATATTAATAAATAATATTAGTAGGCTTTAGTGCGTACGACAGGTAATATAATACTTTAAATATACTTAATAGTAAGTATAAAAGTAATAATAGTAGTTAGCGTAATAACTTAGTATTAATTAGCTAGTATCCTTTATAATATTTAAGTTATATAATAACGTTTAATAGTTAGCGCATGTATAGAATATCTTAGCTAGAGTTAAAATAGATAGACTCTATATAATAGCGCGCGAGTCCTAATAAGCTTATAAAGAAGCCTTTAACGTATGCGACGTGCGTTAGCTCTAGTATCTATAGTCTATATAGTGTACAAGCGACGAGTTTCATCGTGCCCTAAGCCATAATTAGGATCCGGGTATTGCTAGCGTGAAAGTAGCAACGTTATAGATTATTATTTATCTTCTTCTAGCCATGCTATAACTCTATATTAATAACGTAGGTGTTTAATCCTAGATTAATAATCTATTAATTAAGGAGCTTAGTCTTATTAGTATTATTTTTAACTATTACTATAAGCTCTTTATTAGGCTTAGTATTAGTATTTATTATAATTATATTTAAGTTGTAATTTAATTGCTCTTCTAGAGATTCGGGCTTAAAAGAATTAACTTAATTAAGACTTACGTATAATAGGCTAATAATTACTATAAATATACTACTATCTTTAGTAAGAGGCTAGCTATTATTAATTTATAATAATTTAACGTACATGCATAGCGAGTGGCCGGGCATACCGAGTGGCCGAAAATGCCAAGACCCCATTAAAATCTACACTCTACACAATAGTACAGAACGCACACAAATAGTAATAAGAAATTGTAGTAGGCCAATCTACTTAGAATCTACTTCTACTTCTTTTTTACATGTGCGCGAATTATGCCTAGCCTCGCCGTAGCGTCTACAGCGCTATTAAGTTAATTCGCCTTTATTAGCGCGCACCCTCTTCTTTGCCTTCTTCTTATTACTACGCGCCGTAAAGTCCTTTAAGGTAGCTAGTTACTAGTTATTAGTAGTTATAAGGACCCCTTCCTGCTATAGTTGCTTTCTCTTATACGATTTACGTCGTGTAGTAGCCTTATTAGTAGCTTAAAGCTTAGCGTTACGCTTTATTATTAATACTAGAGAATGCGCTATTAGCTTAGCGCCTTTTACGAGCTTTTTAACCGCCTTAACTATACTTATTAGGGAGCTATCTAGGTGCCTCTGAATCCTCTCCTTCACCAGCGTCGATTGTGACCCTAATTCTAGGGTGTTGCTAGGCGTCTGCGACTGCCACGTACTATCGCGTATAGTAGAAGGCGAAGGCGTACGCAGACGAACGTTAAGCTTTAATATTATTACTTTTAAGTTAAGGGGAATAAGGCTAGCGCCTTAAAAGCCTCTTTAAATATTACTTTAAGTTATTGTAGCTTTAAAAGTAGTAATAAAATAAGGTAAGAACTTAATTTTAGTAATATGCGTAATATAGTTGCGCATTAGATTCTTGGCTTGGCGCCCATATGCCTTCTTTAATGGCGAGAAACACCCCATATCTAGTGGCTGCAGGAGGTGCGACGAATATAGAGGCATACAGAGAGTGATAATCTTCCTATCCTTGCAGTATTGCTAGAATTCGAGCAAGTTATAGCTTTCGTGGCTATTAATAATAAGTAACTAATAGCTACTAATAGTACGCTTTTTTGTATGCGCGTTAAAGTGTTTTAGCTACTATAGACTAAGCTTGTTATTTGTCTAGCCGTTCTTAGAGACTGCGAGAACCTAGTCGCGAGGTAGATCCTTCTCTTGGTACCAGGCAAAGAGGTGGTGCTTGCCCTAAAAGATAAGGAAGGGTAGGATCGCCCACCCTATTGCGTTAATACTATAAATAACTATTATTTACTTTTAATTGCCCTACTGCACGCTCTTTAGCTTACCTTAATATTTAGAGCCTATAATAACTGCTCCTGTTAATATTATGCCTATTATAAAGCTAGTCTTGTTAAAGTTGTAGGTATCTTTATCCAGGATACCATACTTAGCTTTAGTATTCTCTATAAGCCGGAACCAGCCCTGTACAACCTTAGGATCCTTATAGAGGGCTCTCTTATAGTCGTACTTTTAATTAAACTTAACTTAGAGCTCTAGCTAGCGCTTAATAAAGTAGTAAGGCTACTTTTAACTAACTAGCTTGTTATAGCGTGTAGCTAGTAAAGAATTAGCTATATTTTTTATAGTAGCGAGCTAGGGCGGAAACCCTCGCGTATCTAGATTAAGTATATACTATATAATTACCTGCTCCTCTTTTATAGTAAGTCTTATTAAGTTAGGTGCGTAATTACGTTAAAAGGTAGTTCTAGCGCGTCTCTGTCGTAGTATTCTTTTAGCAATACTATAGACTGCTATAGCGCGTAAAATTAAGAGTAGCGCGTCTCCTTCGATAGCTTAAAGCGCAAGCTATAATCTAGCCTCTTTTAATTTAGGTAGTTCGTTGCGTTGTTGAGATATCGCGTTGTAGTAGAACGTTTTGATGGGGTCTTGGCATTTTCGGCCACTCGCTATGCCCGGCCACTCGCTATGCATGTACGTTATTACCCTAAGGTTATGTTGAGATCTGAACAATCGCAACAAAGAACAACCAACGGTGAGCGCAGCGGGGTAACCCAAGGTGGGACTGCACTACCGAGGTCACGTGATCTACCATCCCGCCAAGAGGAACCATCCCGCCAAGGACAGGATGGCAACGACATCCCGAATGGTAACACCATCCTGCCCAAGGTCGGATGGTAGGAAACGGGGGATGGCATAAATGACAATGTATATAACCTAGCACGAATACCCTTATGGCATTCGTGTTCAACCTGTTTATTAATCTATCGTTTGGATCTGAATAAGCAACCTTGTTGATTTAATTATGCTATACACACCTTTGATACCAACGCCCTAGTGACAAGCGCAAGCTATCACTACAACCCTCTCCTGTCCTACTACAGTATTCCTGCCCGAGAACTAACCTTAGCCCCTTAGGGACCAGCTACCCCTTTGGGACCTTAACAGGTTATTGGGCTATTTACTTTATAATAGTAGTCTTAATACGTGTATTAATTTTACGGTCCTTTCGAGCTTCTTTAATTTTATAAGTTATTTTAGTAGTACGCTAATAGTCCTTTAGACGTCGTAGGTGTTATAGGTTAAGGATAAAATAATTAGCATACTAGTGCTTCTTTCTATATACATAGTTGCTAGATGGTTTGGCTTGGTCAGGACTACTCCCACGATTGCCCTTTGCAGGCTGTGAGGCTGGAGTTGTAATCCTAAGCTTAGCAGCAGATACCGCCAGACCTATTAAGTGTGGCTTAGTACGGCGTAGATATGTAGTTATCTCGGCGACGTAAGTCTTTAGAGATAATATTTTATTAGTAGTTCCTCGCGCTTTATGCTTAAAGATCTTTTATAAGTAAGATATAGCGTATTCTTAATTAATTATTTTATAGGTAATAAGGAAGTCCTCCTATAGTTAATTATTATTTATTTTAAGTAAGCTAATAGCCTTACCTTAAGCTATTATATATACCTAATTTAATAATTATTATTTAATCTTCTTTATAGCACGTAGCATAGTCTTAAAAATATTATATTTATTAGCTAGCTTATAATAGCGTATTATGTTTATAAGATAAAGAAATTTCTTAAAAGTAACTAGTTAGTTATATAAGGTATTATAATTCTTAATTAGGTATATATAACGTGTAGTAATTATCTTACTAATATTTATATTTAGGTTAGCTATAACCTTTATTTAAGTATAGTACTTAAAATAGTAGCGTTCCTATTAATTATATTCTTATTAATAAAATTCTTAATTATTAGTAAATAGATAAAAGAGCCTAGTAGCTTTAAGCTTATAATTAATAAGTTAAGGCTTAATAAATTTTTATAGCTTAAGGAGATTCTCCTTTACTACGTTAAAATTAATATATTACTAGAGGCTATATTAATTAGTAATATCTTAGTAAATAAATAATTAAGTAAACTAGTTATTTAGTATATTTAGGATAATAGTAACACGCGTTATAGTAGGGTCGGACTTAGTAGCTATTATAAAAGCTATAGTTAATAGTATTAATAGATTAGGCAGAGATCCTAGTATGTACGTCGTAGAGAACGCAGTAAACAGATGCGTCGTAGGTAAACGTAGTAAAGTATTTTGCAACTCCTGGTAGAGTAATAATATAATAGCAGGTAAGAATAATCCTAGGGTATAGCTAGGCTTATAACTATCGCGGTGAGTAGAGCGGACAGTACGCAGTAGAAAATAAAGGATTAAACTAAGGTTGTCCTATCTAGGAGCTACAGAAGGTATCCCCCGCACTGTCAAAATCTGCCACAAACGACGCGCCAATCAGCGTCTAGTCGATCTTAACACTAAATTTGAATTGTGATGACGGCAATTTTTGTTTTACAGCCAAAATCGACCTCTTTCGAAATTGCTAGCACATGCAAACATGCTAAATCCTGCGTCTGCCGTTAGCAACGATCCTGACTTTGTAAAATACACAAAATACTTACAAAAACGAGGTGTTTTACCTGACTTACTGTCTACGCCGCCACCGCAATGGAGACCTCTCGAAATTAACAACCTACGTACTTTTGGAGTCGCTGATTTACCTGAGGGTACTGACAGAGGCTTTCTAATTGCCCTCTTTGACTTGTTTTTCGACGCCGAGGTTATGGAGCAGATTGCATACTTTACTAATGATTGCGCTGCTTATGCGCACCCTTAGCTGCCCTCCGCGAGAGGCTGGAAACCTACGTCGCCAGGAGAGCTGTATACGTACTTTGCAATTGTCGTATATATGGCCGTCCACAGAGAGCCGTCGCTGGCAGAATATTGGAGTCGCGGTCACAAAAACGCGCCTACTCACAAGCTCAACGACTTCATGGGCTGTACGCGCTGGCACCAGCTAGATCGCTACCTGTACACTGCGGAAGTTAGTCAGACTTTTCAGTCACCTTTTGGCAGGGTGTGGGATCTCTCAGAGCTCCTCCGCGCGCGCTCTCTGCAGTACTGGCGCCTGGCAAGCACCTCTGCGTCGACGAGGCTATTGCCAGATTTACTGGACGTGCTAGCGAGGTGGTAATTATTAAGACAAAGCCTACACCTGAGGGCTTTAAAATCTGGTGTCTGGCAAACGATGGAGTTGTCCTGAACTGGTTATTTTATGCTAGAGGCAAAGGCCGCGGCCCTGTTAATTTACCGACCTTTACTGACGCTGACGCGCAGGCTTTTACACCTATAGAGTTAGTACCCGTCGCTCTCGTCCTCGCCGTTGACGCTGATGGTCAGCGCCTTTTTCCGTCGGGTCTCCACATTGTGTGGGACGACAATCTGTTCAACACCATACCCATGCTTGAATACCTGCGGCGGCAAGGCGTGGGTTGCGCAGGGACGGTCCGGACGACCAAGATAACGACCGAAGAGACTTTTAAAGACGCTGCGCGCGTGGAGTTGCAAGCCGAGGACGTCAGCGTCAAAGGGCGCGCCCGCCAGAAGGTGGCAAAGGAGCGCTTTTCGAGCAGCCTTATGCGTCTGAAAACGCAGTTTACAAAGCACATGGAGTGGGGAGAGATCAGATGGGACTTGTCAAAGAGCGGAGAAGTCCTACAGGCAGCGTGGAGAGACAATCAGGTCGTCCTTTTTGCCTCTACCGTCGCAGAGCGTAAGTTTGTCGTCTTAACACTATGGCCTTGGCACGCTGACGATAGTCGCCACCAGCTATCCAGGTCATCATGAAGCTCCGCCGACGCTCCAAAATGAGCCAAAACAACAAGGGGATCTTTGAAAAAGCCTTTGGCAACGAGCCTGTAAGGCTGCTGGGCATACCGCAGATGATTGACGACTACAATTGTTACAAAACTAAGGTTGATTGCTTTAATCAGACGAAGGCGTATTACTTGACCTAGCAAGTTAAGCGTTGTACCTGGCGACCTTTGCTCTACTTTCTGCTCGACCTGACGCTTAACAACGCGTACAGGCTGTCCTTATACTCTGACGCTGCCGCCGCTAAAAGGAGCGGCCATAAAAGGTTCCTATACGACCTTATTGAGCAGCTTTTCGACCGCGGGACGCGTCTCTGCAACGCAGGAGCAAAGCGCAAGAGATCAGACGACGTCGTTGTCGCTGAGGAGAGCTCCCATCGCTCCGCAAACCTGTATAAACAGGCAAAGACTTGTGTACTTTGTGCGGAGCGTGGGCGACGCCAGCACAAGTCTCAGCCTCCCAGGGTAGCTCTGGGTCACGTTCAAGGCAATTTACAGTCTCCTCGACCTCCTCAGCGTACTCCGCGTACGCGCTTTGGGTGTAGTCTCTGCCAACTGCCTATGTGTAGGCCTGAAGTACGCCCTGAGTGCTGGCAGGAGCACCTCCGCCGACTGTAAACAATCAAGTCAATTAACACCACTAAGAGCTCAATTATTAAGTAATTTAAGTTAAGTACGAGTAAAAATGCAGATTGTATAAGAATCTACAGCCAAACTTCATAAATCTCGGTGTTCATGCAGAATCGGAGCTATCGTCCGATTGGCCACTAGCAAGAAGTCCGCCTGTGGCAGATTTTGACAGTGCGGGGGATAGGTGCGCGGGCACAAACAACGCTAGTCCTAGACAAGTAGCAGGTGAGTTGCAGCCGACCCATGGTAGGAGCAACTATCTTGTAAGGTAAGAACCATAAACCGTGACATGGTACCAGCTCGATGGCGATATGACGACCAATCCTCTGGTAAGTCGATGCATAGCTGTTCCTAGGTGTCCTTTTAGCTGATATTTCAGACACTTTACTTCCGCAATGGGTCCATCAGAACAGAAGGAATTAATCTTCATGAGATTGAGCTTACGTGGTGGAGGTCGCAGATAGGCCTTGTCCAGCAGGACCCTTTCCTCTTCAATGACACCATCCTTCGCAATCTTGAGCTCGGCTTGGTCGGCACTGAGTGCGAGCACACTTCTGCACAGACCAAACGGCAACTTATTGAGCAGGCGTGTAGAGAAGCATATGCTCATGATTTCATTACTGCGTTGCCTGAGGTATGACAACCCCGTAAAGTTACGCTTGCGATCCTAACAGAAATAGGGTTACGAAACCCAAGTCGGCGATAACGGCATCAAGCTAAGCGGCGGTCAACAGCAGCGGATAGCAATCGCAAGAAGCATCGTGAAGAACCCCAAGATATTGATTTTCGATGAAGCGACTAGTGCGCTCGATGTGGCAAGTGAGCGCCTTGTTCAAGATGCGTTGGAGAAGGTGTCCCATAATCGGACGACCATTGTCATCGCGCATCGGCTATCCACCATTCAGAGAGCCGACAACATCATGGTGCTAGCAAAGGGAACGGTCATACAACAAGGGACACATGATTCGCTGCTTGCCGATCGAGCTGGCGCGTATTGGAAGCTTGTACATGCACAGCAGCTGGTACAAGAGGTCGAGCAGAAGCAGAGTTCTTCCCTGTGGGAAGGGTTTCTATCTGAAAAGCGACTCTCCATTCGCACGAGCATAGTCTCTGAAATGGACATGACAACCCCCATAGATGTTCAGTTCACCCCGACCGAGGCGGCCCGCCCAATAAAAGGCATTGAAGGTCGCTTTTTTCACAGCTTCGGTTTGCTGATGATGGAACAAAAACGAAACTGGGTCTGGTATTTGGTGATGCTTCTGACAGCAGCGGGTGCTGGCTGTGAGTGTCTCTGCATCCTGCATTCTGAAAACTTAGACCGACTGAGACTCCGCAGCAAGCTATGCCATACAATCCTACCTGTTTGCCCGACTAATATCCTCTTTCGGTTGGTGGGGAGATTATCTGCAGAAATCAACGAACTTTCTCTGCCTCATGCTCGTTGTCGTCGCCCTCGGCGTAGGCTCGTGTTATTTCGTGTTGGGATGGGTATTCAACATGGTATCGACCGTGAGTACCAATGCTTCCGGTCGGGACATAAGCTTAACACGGTGTAGAGAACGAAGTCACTATATCGCAAGGAGTACTTCTACAACATGATCACAAAATCCATTGCATTCTTCGACGAAGAAGAAAATTCTGTCGGTACTCTTACAGCGAGGCTCGCGACCGATCCAACACAACTGCAGCAGTTGCTCGGCATGAACATGGCCATGGCCTTTATCTCCATCTTCAATGTCATTGGGTGCATCACGATATCGGTCTATTTTGGGTGGAAGTTCGCGCTCGTTGTCATTGCAGCCTCCATGCCCATCATCCTCGGATGTGGCTACTACAGAGTTCGACACGAAGTCAAGTTTGAATCTCGAAATAACGAGGTCTTCGCGGAAAGCGCCAAGTTCGCGACAGAAGCTATTCGCGCTATTCGCACCGTCGCGGCACTCACTCTGGAGAAGACAATAAGCGCGAAGTACAAAACGTTGTTAGGCAACCACATCAAAACCTCATTCATGGAAGCACGCTACTCGATGATTCTTTTTGCCGCTAGTGATAGCCTGGTGCTCCTATGTATGGCTTTCGCGTTGTGGTACGGGGGAACACTGTTGTCCACTTTTGAATACCTTCCTTTCAACTTTTTTGTCATATATTACGCTATTCTACAGGTATGCGAACGCTTTCTGGGCCTTTTCAGCGGCTAATAATTACTAGGGCAGTATGGCCGCTGGCTAGTGGCTCAGTTTTGGACCGAGTAAGCTCCACCCACCTTGAACGTCGCGCCGGCTACTAATATTCCGCAGATATTGCCCAAGTGACTGCAGCAGCAACGAGGATCCACAACATGAGGGATGGAAGATCCCATCCCCACCAAAGAGCCTCCACACGCCCCACACGACCAGACACAGCAGTCTCCGCCCGCTATATAATCCCGCTCACCGCCATACAACACGGTGCAGACATCTGTTTCCGCGACGTCTCTTTCAGTTATCCGACCCAATCGAATCCTGTATTGAGAGGAATTAGCTTTACTATTCGGCATGGCCAATTTGCAGCCTTTGTAGGGCCATCCGGATCGGGAAAGACGACAATCATCTCTCTACTAGAACGCTTTTATGAGCCTCAACACGGCAGCATACTATACAACTCGGACAACATTCGATTCATCTCTTTAAGAAGGCATCGTGACCAGTTATCTCTCGTGGCTCAAGAACCTTCACTATTCCGTGGATCGATCCGCTCAAACATTCTACTTGGCGTTAACGAACGGCATGTCACAGAACCCGAGCTTCATCGAGCATGTCGCGACGCAGGCATTCACGACTTCATTACCTCACTACCCCAGGGTTATGAGACTGATGTTGGAACCAGTGGAGTTGCGCTGAGTGGAGGACAGAAACAACGTCTGTCGATAGCACATGCACTGATCCGGGATCCAAGCGCCTTATTACTTGACGAAGCCACCAGCAGCTTAGATTCGGAAACAGAAAGAGAAGTCCAAAAGGTCTTTGAGCAGACTGCAAGTGGCAGAACTATGATTGTCGTTGCTCATAGACTCGCAACTGTGCAACGAGCTGGCGTTATCTTTGTTTTGCACGATGGAAAGATTGTGGAGCGTGGGAACCATCAGAGCCTCCTAGCAGGTCGAGGATGGTATTGGCAGATGGTAAGTCCTCGATTGCGCCATGGTGATGCGTCTCACTCACACAATCACAGTGTCAAGCCCAAGCCGTGCTTTGATTTGCATAAATTCGGGAAATCCGTCTCCTCCCTTCTCACTTGTGTGGGGGTTCGACCCACGCCCCCAAGATCTTGGCCAAGACGTCAAGGATCGCTATCACATATAAAGTTTTATGGAATGCAATCCCTTCTCTTAAGACTCCTCACGTGCCCAAGCAATCTGCCGATGTCCTTACCTGCTCTACTCAAGCTTGGGAAGATGGTCCGATATCCCACTCTATCTACCTTATGATGCGCGAGTGAGCATGGCACTACACAGCTTCAACGCTCCGACGTCTGCTGCATGCCCGTGTGTATTGTGACACGGCTCTTCGGTAAAATGTAAGGTACCGCGAACGGCTGTATCCAACAATCCCCGCATCACGCAGGGATGCGAATGGATTACCCCAATTAGCCAATCCTTATCGCAAGACTGGCGTAAACATCCTCGTCAAATTCTTGATATCTTATCCAATTTAGAATCGCATATCGAATTGGCCTAGACCATGTTTGCTCCCATGAACTAGAGGCGTCGCGTCGATCGACCAAATGTGCACGCAACCTTCTACCACACGCTCCTATCCGACATCCCGCAGGGAAAACAATTCAGTACTATCGACCAGCAGGGCCAAAGTAATGATCGGAAAGGGACTTCGCGGTGCTTCACCCGTCCCTCATCATTACCCTTATTTTTAGCAGCGCTACCCAGATTGCGTCCATATATCAACAACTCTGAGCATCCTCATCTGGCACTCCACTGCCAAAGATCTCCCTGGTCTCTGGATGTCATGTGGACCATGTTGAATCGGCAACTCTCAGCGCTGCTTGCGCTCGCCATTCCCCTCGCACAACTGCCGCTCTCCTCAGCGGCGCCCAACTGCCCCTCCGCCCTACAACCTTGAAGCACATCCTATCTGGAAAGCGGCCGTTCAGAATATCACCAATGTATTCCAGTATATTGATGACTAATATCACGGGTGTGGACTTGTTCTCCTACTCCCTGCAGATCTTCTCAACAAATCCGGGATCTCCGCTTCTGTGGGAGAGGCATCGCACTGCGAAAGACTTGCCGAGTAATACCACCGGTGTGAGGAAAGTCAATGGTGACACGGTGTATCGCCTCGGAAGCGTGTCGAAGGTGTTCACCGTGCTGACATTCTTGGCGGAAGCGGGCGATGTGTATTGGAACTCGCCGATCACAAAGTTTGTACCCGAGCTAGCGAAATTCGCGGGTCGCTCGAGCCAAGTGGACTTCGATCCTGTCAGAGAGACGGATTGGGACGATATCACTATCGGTGCGTTGGCGAGTCAGGTGTCTGGGCTTGGACGTGACTGTAGGTTCATCATGACCTTTTGGGTTGTCCTGCTCAAAGGTGCTAATTCAAGCTATAGATGGAGTCCTTGGAGAGATTACGGAAACGGAGGATGCACCGAAGCCATGGCAAGTTGGACTTCCAGAGCTATCCAACTCATCGTTGCCACCATGCGGAGCATGGCCTTTGTGTACCAGAGAGCGTAAGCACCGCCGTCCCTCGCAGCATATATCTGGGATGAACTTTAATCTTCGCAGAGTTCTTCAACGGATTGGATATCATGTACCCTTCTTATGCGCCATGGCAAACGCCGACGTACTCCAACGTAGCGTACCAACTACTATCATATGCCCTCGAGAACATTACCGGGAAACCCTTCACCGACAGTCTCAACGATCGCATCATCAAGCCTCTTGGTCTGAACCGCACGTTCTACGATAACCCACCCGAGGAGTATGGAGTCATCCCAGGAACTGTCAAAGATACGTACTGGGCTGTTAGTCTCGGTCAGGCCTCGCCTGGTGGAAACATGTACGCCTCCGCATCCGACCTATCCAAGCTCGGTCGTGCCATACTGTCTTCCAAGATTATCAAGCCCGCCCTCACCCGTCGCTGGCTCAACCCCGTCACATTCGCCTCCGACTTCCTCGCTTCCATCAGCAGTCCCTGGGGCATTCGTCGCATCCAGCTCGATCGCATAAACCAACCGCACCGCACATTGAGCGTATACACCAAAGCCGGCACCTTCAGGCGCTACACCGCCTTACTCACCCTCCTCAAAGACTACAACCTCGGCTTCACCATCATGATGGCGGGCAACCCACCACTCAGCAATTTCTACGGTGCAGACCTCCTCGGCCAGAGCTTGATCCCCGCCTACGACGCCGTCGCAAGAGACGAAGCGGATAGACTATTCAGCGGCACATACGTGCAGCGCGACGGCGCCGGAAACTCAACCATCCAGATCACCACCTCGCCCAACAAGCCCGGCCTCGGCATTTCCCGCTGGTTGTCCAACGGTACCGATATGCTCTACATGGCGCTCGTTCTCCAATCCGGTGCCCTCCCATGGCAGCTTAAGATCCCCGAGGCGCGACTTTACTATACGCTCCTCGACTCTAAGACGGCCAATGGTACGCGCCAGTCTTTCAAGGCGGTGTTCGAGGACACGGGCGGCCCGGCCGTCGGGCAGCAGCTCTGGAGCACGGATTGTGGCGCTTGGGTTGGCGTTACTGGTGTGACGTATGGCAGTTTGCCCCTGGATGAGTTTATCTTCGAGAGAGATGCGAGGGGAAATGTGGTTAGTGTGGAGAACCTGGCGTTGAGGGCGAAGTATTGGAAGGTTGGGGTGGCGACGGCGGGGCCGAGTGAGGGGTGGGCCTTTGATGGGGAGAGGTGGACGAGGTAGACGGGAGAGTAGTGTATATTTTTGAGTTTTCGATGTAAACATATCTTGATTTGTCTTGTGTTTGCCTCACCTTGAAGCTGTGTGTGAAGGGTCAAAATGGGTCACGTGATCGGTCGAGGACCTCGGGACTTCGGGATCGGGAGTAAGGCCCGGCAGGGCATAACCTCAGCATCTGATTCTATCTCAGCTCCACCTATAAACGGTTGCGCGCGCGTATCACCTTGTTCTTGAACTTCGAGCCTCAATAATACGCCGATGTTGTTCTTCGGCGGCTTCCAATGTGTCCGGGCGGGTGCGGGTGCGAGTGCGTGTCGCGCAGCTAGCACATCTCCCACGAACCCTCCTAGGACCACACCCGCTTTGCGGATTACCGTGTTCTCATGCTTACCTAGAGCTCGCTGCTCGGAGGTACCTCTGGGGGCGAAGTTCCGGGCCGCAGTCGAGTTGCCTACAGTAGGATCAGTCTTTGGGGCCAAGCCTGTGCCGGCAAGAGCGGAAGCCGCTCCACTGGACGCGTTAGCGTCGCCCTTCTCCATCAGAGCAGCGTCTTGTCGACGTTCTTCGTTTCTCTTTAGCTGCTTTCGGACGGACAGGTCTATGCTTCGACGCTTTGTTCGGGTGCAGTTGTGAGTTTGAGTAACTGCGAGCGGTATCTCTCTGCCGGTACCTATCCGATCTCGCTCGGCCAAGTTGTCGCCTCTCTACGGGGACATGAGTCTGTGTCCAGCTCGAACTACCTACACAACTCAGCCATATCCTCGTTCAAAAGAACTCATGTGGTTACCAACTCTTCAAACTGTAGTTCTTTTCATACCATACCGTTTATACATAATGGGCACAGACCGATGTGGGTCCCAACTGAACGACGGAAAGGAATCGCCGGCAAGACAACGCGAGATCACATACAAATTCCTCTCTAGCGCGCGCATTGTTGTTTTTATGCGCTCGACCAGCACCAAGATCGACACGCTTATGCAATGTATTTGCCCTTTCAGTACTACGGCAGTCTCCAGTGAGAACTAGCCCCCAAAATCCAAGCATAGCACGTACCAGTATCCACCACTCGTCCACTAAACGTCGGATGACAATCCGTATTCAGGAACCTCCAAGGCTGGGCCCTGTGCGCAATATATGGCTATTCCACTGGGGGCAGCTGGACGGCGTATCTTGTGTAAGACCCAGACAGCCCTGCTAGGCGCTGTGGAGTTTAAGATGCAGAGATCTCCACGTGTGCATCCTCCCACATTTTGCGAAATCTCGAACAATAGCGCATGTATAGGATGTCGGCCGTGTCGTGGATGTTCGCGCTGACGAGCGCTGCGACCGTCGCGGTGACTGCCGGTCAAAGTTGTAAGCCCTGCCCTGCGCAATGTACCAACGAGATGTTAACTCACGATCTACTGCAGTCTCGAGCACTGGTTTCACAAATACTACAACAGTATCGGACTCCACATCTTCACGCGCTGCGACAGAAACACCGCTCCCGACCGCGAACAACACGAGTAAGCATCTCTTACGACTATCTCTTTCTAGGCTTCGAAAAACACGTGCGCAAGGCAGCCGTATGGTGGGGATGATGTAATTTGACGAGAAGTTGGTGTTGAGGTCTCTTACGACTAAACCTCGATGATGATGGATGTCGAAACTGCTCTCACTGGATCGTGCATGAAGTCATCCCCGTAAGGTCATTATACTGATTTGGCAAGGCCGAAACCCTGTTCAGGTCTGCGACGATCTGCAATCGTCTTATTGGAACGCCTCTTACTACTACAAGCCCACGTCCTGGACGACCACAACAACCGAAATCACGTACGATCGCACCGACTATTATACGACGTCGACTTGGACTTGCACAAGTACATGCAAAGAGACTGCTCCATATGGCAGCAACATCTGCTACGCTGATTCATTGACAATCCTGACTACGAGTTCCGACGTTCTTAACACTGTTATTACACAGGCAGAATCAAGCGGGGAAGATTATCCAGGCCCATCGCCTACCTGCAGCGTGGCGATTTCGGATTGCACAAGTCTCTGGAGTAGCTACAGCTCTGCGAGCACAGCGTGGAAGAGCGCCAGTGGTGTCACCCCTCCGCCGGCTGGCATCACTGCTTCGCCAATCAAGCCGTTCTGCAAGACTTGCGTAGCGATGCAATGCACCATCCAGCGTGCCCAAGCAGACCTCTACTTCTGGCCAGTGCCGGCCAATGCTACCACACGCGACATGTGCGCGAGTATGCCTACATCAACTTGGGCTGAACGACCCCCAGACTTCCCTAACACCACCTGGACCGAGGTCACGACTGGTCCGTACGCCGTCGTGAACGGAAATACTTTCTATTCCGGCAATGTATACGTCTACCTATCGTCAATTGAAGCGACCTGGCCGTGCAGATCCGCGCAAACATACTACAACTCCATCTTGACGCTCGCATCCTCCGACATCTTCACCCAACGTGGATATCCCATCAATAATATCCCTTGGAGCATCAACTACGCCGATTTCAACGAGCCCGTGCCCTACAGCGCCTGGTACGGCGCCCCCACTTGCAATATCCGCCTCCCAGCTTGCTCCGTCGTTTACCCAGGCGAGTACAAGCCGCAGATGGTGATGCCCGCAGCAATCCGTCAGATTCATCCTGAATGGGCGGACTGCTCGCTTGGGTTCTTTGGTCTCGACGATCCGCCGATTGCGCTGAAGAGTGCGGGAAATTTCCTGTCGAGTAGCAGTAGTGTGCCTGCTGTGCCAATTACAACGCCAAATGCGCCTCCGAGCCCGTCTTCGACGAGGGCGACGCCGGCCGATCCGCCGAGTCCGCCCACGAGCGCGCCGACTGCAAGGCCGCCTGTGCCGAGTGATGAGCCAAGTGACCCGGGAGACCCTCCCAGTAAGCCCGACGACCCAGAAGACCCTCCGAGCACTCCGACCGACCCAGAAGACCCAAGCGATCCAAACACTCCAGGATCTCCCCCGGCCGGACCAGACAACTCCTCTCCACCAAATAACCCTCCAAGCACGCCCACAGGACCAGGCAGCCTTCCAAACAGTCCACCTGGTTCTCCAAACAGCCCACCCAACTCTCCAGGCAGTCCACCTAATTCTCCAGGCAGCCCACCTAATGCTCCTAACAGCCCGCCCAATGCTCCAGGCAGCCCACCCAACTCTCCCAACAACCCTAATGTACCCCCTAACAACGGCCAACCCGCAGCCACCAACCCTCCAAGCAACAACCCCAACCCCAACCCCTCCCCCATAACCATAACCAGCGCCCCCGCGGGCCCCATCCTCGCCAACCCCACCGGCGGCATAATCCTCCCCGGAACCACGCTCCGCCCCGGCGACCCTGCCCTCACCATTTCCGGGACCACCATCAGCGCCGCGCCCTCGGGCATCTTAATCATCGACCCTAATGGTACGCAGACCATCCCTTTCCCTTCGGCGCAAAGCCAGAACGGAGTGGCACCAGGTGGGATCGGTGTGAGCATCACGGTTGGCGACGCAACGTTCACGGTCGGTCCGTCGGGCGTCGTTGTGGGTAGCGGGACGACGCTGACGCCTGGGGGGAGTGCGGTTGTCGTGGATGGGAGCACGTGGAGTGCGGCGCCTACCGGGCTGGTGGTAATTGGCGCGAGCGGGACGCAGACTATTCCCCTGCCAGTATCGCCTCAGACGGGTGCGGGGGCTGGAAATGGACAGGTTACGTTCACAGTGGGGGACGAGACGTTGGTAGCGGGTCCGTCTGGCGTTGTTGTGGCGCCGGGGACGACGCTGCACCCGGGTGACGCGCCGGTCACGATTGATGGGACGACGATTAGTGTGGGGCCGAGCGGTGCTGTGGTAGTGGGTTCGGGAGGTGTTAGCAGTACGCTGGCGGTGCCTACGGCGGGCGAGCAGGGCGCTAGTGTGGTGACGCTGACGCTGGGAAATGGCGACGTGGTCACCGCGACCAGTAGCGATGGGGTGGTCGTATTCGGCAGTGTCACGCTGAGTGTAGACGGTCCAGCGGCCACGATGTCTGATGGGCTGGTTGTGAGTCTGGGAACTTCGGGCGTGGTCGTTGGGACGGGGACGGCTGTGAGTACGGCTGTTTTCGCGGAGCCGACGGCGGCTGAGACCGGCTCGGGGGGATTCCCTGGGGCTGGGAGCAGGGTGCAAGTGCGGTGGTACGGCGCTGTTCTGGGGATGCTCGTTGGAGCTGTGGTAATGGTGTGATGCGAAAAGGTGATGTGTAATGTTGTACTCCATGATACCCTAATATGAATCTTACGCTTTCATGCTCCATATGCCCTACCCAAATACTTCTCTCTCCGGCTTCTCAACCGTCATCTATCTTTTCGGTGCTGAGGGCTTGGACATCTATCTCCCACCTTACCCGTCCTAAAGCCCCCTCTCAATCTCCGCCACCTCCCCCATAACCCCCCTCACGCTCTCCTTCACCGCCTCTCCTACCGGCAAATACGGCCGTCTGGGCTTCAACTTCTCCTCCGCGCCCTCAATCCCCGCGTCCACCGCGCTGAACTGACTCACAGCGTACTTCGTACTCGCGATGCCCGCCTTCACGGGGCTTTCAGCCAGCGCGGCTTTCCTGTGCAGCGCGAGCGCTTCGGCGGTCTTGCCGGACGTGTAGAGGTTGTAGATCTTCATGATGGTCTTGGGGAAGACGTTGGAGAAGGCGGCGACGCAGCCTTGGCTGCCGACTGCGAGGCCGCCGATTAGGAAGTCGGATTGGCCGCCAAAGGTTGTGAATTCTTTGCTCGACCTATAAAAGCACAACGTCAGTATACTCGGGAAGAATAATAAGAAGAATCACATCATGTGTAATAAGGGCTGTGAAATTTGAATGGGGTGGGACAGCGAAGGGTGACTTACAGCTCAGCAGTAAGGCGCGTGATTTTCGCAACGGAGCCGCAGGTAAGTTTTACGCCTACAACTTTTCCAGGGTTCCGCTTTGCGATGGCGGCGATAGTTACGGAGTCGAGGTCTACGCCGTTGCACTGGCCTGGGAAATTGTAGATTACGATGGGTAGATCGGTGCCTTGGGCTACGTCGTCGAAGTAGCCGTTGACGACCTGCAGTGTAGCATTCAGTCAGCATATCCATTTCCTTTTTATGTAAATGCAAATGGCGACCCCAGCGAGAGAATGTGTGGATCTTGGCGCCATCGCAGCCTCGGCAAGCCACGGCATAGCACAGTAAAGGAACGCTATAATTGTCGAGAACTGCTGCTTTAGTATTCCAGGCAGACGTGCAGAAGCCTCCAGCATCGTCGCCCATGACAGTCTGAATAAATATGAAGGATGCACAAACCTCCTTACTCGTACTCCCCCCATAATACGCCGCCGGCAACACCAACCCAAAATCCGCTCCACTCCTCTTCGCATCTTCCGCATACTCCAGCGTCTGCACAACAGAGAACCCACTAATCCCCACAATGAGCGGATATCCCGGCCCGACCGCGTCCCGAGCGCACTTCACAAGTGCGATGCGTTCCTCGCGGGTTAGAAGAAAAGCTTCCGCGTTGGACCCCAGCACGACGAGCCCTGTCACGTGGCGCGAGAGGTAGGCGAAGTATTGTTTCTGCGAGGCGAGATCGAGTGCGCCGGTGGTTGGGTCGAAGAAGGTTACGGCGGGCGTCCAGACGCCGGGGGCGGGGATTTTGAAGCCCATCGTGGAGAGTGGAGGTGGTAAAGGCGGGAAGTTGTAGAGCGCCGTCGGTGACTAGTTCGGTCGGTGTTGGATGGTCTAAGTATGGGAGTCAAAAGCGTCAATTGAAAGAGCGTGGGTCGTTCAATGTGGAGGTTGTTGGTGTTGATGTTGGGAGCAGAGCTACCCCTCCACCCCACCTTCCTTCAATCGCGAAGTCGCAGCGGCTATCAACGGGATGTGTACCGTAGCGCGTTCAGTCAGCGGAGCATCTCTCTCTCTCCCCAGTTCTTGTTCGGATTAAAGTGAGAATCTTTCAATGCAACTGACCGATGAGGTGGGAACAACACCTTCACAAGGAACATACAAGGCACGAGAGAGACAGTGTGAAAAAGTGAAATCTATTGCTGTAAATCGTAGCACAAAAACCCGCATTATGACAAGAAGCCAAGATGAGCACGCTATGAAGCCCTTTCCAATCCATGTACCCATATGCAAATGTCGAATGTGCAGAAACCCGGCTGATATGATATCCACAGAAGCCGAGGCCACCTATCCGGAGAGTCGCTCCATGATCTCGCATCATGAACATGTCCTCAGAAATAGACGATGGGGAAAAAGTTACAATGTGGCTTTACAACGTCCAAGCCTCATGAACTCAGATATCCAAAGAACTCGCGAATGTAAGCTTCTCCAAACTGGTGTAGAGAAGCAGTGTACCACGTTGCGCAGATAGCCAGAGAAAGCGTACAGTCGCGTTAGGTCTTGGGAATCAAAATGCAACAACGTACAATAAAAGCTGATGGGACCGCGGGTATCAAAAATGACCTTCCGGATGTGAGCCTCCTGAGCAAGACACTGAAGAGCGGCAGGCGGCGCGAAGTCAGCCGGAGAATGTCAAATGTAAAGTAGGACAAAAGGCCGATGACAGCTCGTGTATTGAGAATGATCTCGCCAATGTGAGCTGTCCGATGGGCAGAGAAGAGGCCGGCGACGGTGCGCAGAAAGCCGGAGAGTGCGCAGAGTCACGTTGAAGCCTTGGGAATCGAGATGCAAAATCCTGCAGTGAAAGCCGATGGAAACGCCGATGTGAATGCCGAGAACCAGAAACATGTTTGGGCACAAGATGGCTGTGAATGGGCTTTGCTCAAAGTGAAGTAGTGATGCCGGACAAAACATCAAGATATAATGGTCTTGTAATGTGAAACATTAGACACCTTTTGTGCGACGATTGTATAGAAGAGGGTGCATCTGCTGAAGATTGCAGAGAAGTCGTGCATATGCCAGTGCGTCGTCAAGAAGTTGATAGCCTCGTGTCAACCCAGGATGGGCAGGCATCACCTGGCTCGAACGTTGAGGGACTCAATAGTGCGGTGCCGTCGGGAGCATCTGCGCGACGGGAGCAAAGGCCGTGGGGGCGGGAACAGGCGGGCCCATGGCGTCGTCGCCGAGGTCGTCATCGTCACCGCCCAGGTCATCGACATTGGAAACGACAGTTTCCTCGAAAAGCGAATCGCACTGGTGCGATCGGTCCCCCTCCGGCTCAGGATCGTCGGCCACGGGCAGCGGGGCAGAGCCAGTGACTTCAGCGAACTCCTCTGCGAGGTCGAGCTCCTTCTCGGAGGCAGCAACGTCGTCGTCTGGGAAGACAAACGCTTCCTCTGGACGCTCGTCCTCATCCAGGCCTTCGTCAAGCTCAGTGTCACTCGCGTCTTGGAGGGCAGCCTGATGGACGGGGTCTCGGCGTTGCAACTCGTCACGTTCCAGGTTTTCTGCGGTCGCATATGGCACATCACCTTTGACGTCTTCATCCTCAGCGGCACGGTGAAGTTCCTGGGGTTCGCCGTCATCCTCTTCAACGACCTCGACCTCGATGTCATCCTCCTCAACGACCTCGACCTCGATGTCATTCTCCTCAACGACCTCAACCTCAATAGCCTCGACGGTTCCTCCAACAAGCAGCGAAGGCTGTGCCGACATGGCTCCCTCAGCATCGGAGCGTGTGTCACCTTCAGCGTCACCAGCGGACATCACGATAGATCCCTCAGCTGCTGCTTCAGACTCATCCTCGGCATCACCAAGGTCGTCAATCTCAACCTCAACCTCGGGCGCGGCAGCATCTTCCATGTCAACATCGTTGTCGACTTCGGCGTCCTCCTCCTCCACTGGAGCCTCGTCAGCGGGCGCTGCCTCGGCGTCGAGCAGCTGCTGGAGATAGTCGACCATGGCATCGTGGAAGCGGTCTGGCACATCCATGGTCGTGATGCCCTTCTTCTTGCGTGGCTTGATTTCGGTCTTGGCGACACGGCCGCTGTTCGTCTTACGCTCGGGGGTCTTGGTGGGTGTTGCTGTTACTCCCTGCTTCGATGGACGACCGCGTTTCTTCGGTTGTGCGGCTGCTTTGACTGCAGGCTTCTTCGTCTTGGTGGCGGCCTTGGACTGGGGAGCTTGGGCGGTCTGCTTGGGTGCGGCGCGAGTGCGTTTGGCGCGCGGGCTCGAGCGAGCGGCGGCGGCTGGCTTTTTGGCCTTGTTGGCGGTACGCTTGCTAACGCGCGACGACGTGGAGCCGACGACGCGCTCGAGGTCTAGGGCTGACTTTGAGGGGCGACCACGGCGCTTCGGGGCGGCCGTGTTTGCAACGGCTGGGTGGTCTGACTTGCGGCGACCACGACCGCGACCCTTTGTCGGGACAGGCGCATCTTCGACGGGCTCGGTCTTGGTCTTGGGCGGACGGCCACCGCGCTTCTTGGGAGCGGGCGGCTCCTCCTCGGCGACAGCGACGGCGACGGGCTCTGGCTCTGCGGCTTTGCGACCGCGGCCGCGACCCTTCTTCGGCTGCTCGACTGCGGGCTCGGGCTCGGCTGCCACGACTTCCTCTTTTGCGCGCGCAGGGCGTCCACGTTTCTTAGGCGCAGGCTCGGATGCAGCTGAAGCGGCGGCTTTGGCGGCGCGACCGCGAGGCTTCGGTGAGTCCTTCGCGATTGCTGCTGAGGCGGCGGCTTTCGCAGCGCGACCTGAGCGAGTGGGGGTTGCGGCTGTAGCCTTGGCTTGCTTGCGCGGAGCCATTGGTGTGTGGATCAAGGGTGATTGATGTGTAATGGAGATGTGGAGTGTAGGTATTGGATGCACAAAAAGATACGGGTATGCAGTTGCAAAAGGTGGTGTATTGAGAGTCGTCAAGCGTTTGGAGATTTGGTGTTGTTGCGCGTCGGAAAGTGTGGAGAGCTCAAGCTATATTATCGCGGTGGACCGTGCACCTTCCGCGCCTCCCCCTAACGACTGGCTGCCCCGCCACGCGGTAAACGAAAAATCGCGCACACCAAAACAACGCTAGTCCACCCCCGCCATGCAACACTCTGCAGCCACCTTTTTACACAAAAATAAAACTCCACACGCTACACCACTTTACGATAATATTTTACTACGTAATTAATTAGATAGCCTAATTACCTAATAACCCCTATTTAAACATGCTAAAAAAGTCGCGGATTAAAAGTGCCTACAAGTTCATGGATTTCCGCCGCATACCCTACTATTACAATAATATTTTTAGCTATTACGGCGTGAAACGCCGCTAGGGCTAGGAGATACTTGCTAAGGACAATATAGAGGCTAATAAGACTTATTATAATAGTATATTAACGGCGAAGAAGCGCGACAGACCCTTAAAGCTATCTTTAGAGGACCTAAAGCGTGCTAATAAGTATTTATAAGACCTAAGATAAGACGCCCGCGTCCTTACATAAGAGTAGCTAGCATATAAATTAGATCTCGGCGTTAGCGGCAAGACCCTTAAGGAGTATCTTTATACTATAAATTACTTAAAATATATTACTTATAATAAAGGCTAGATTTCCTAGCGCGTTATAAAGCTCCGCGTTAAGTACTCTACTATTATGCTTAAAAAGTACCTTAATAAGAAGGACTAGCGCCGCGTACGCTTCTCTAATAAGATACACTAAAGTATAGGGCTTAAGGGCAAGATAAGGATTATTAGAAAACCTAAAGAGCGCTATTATCGCGATTATATATAATACACATTAAATCGCGATAATAAGAAGACTCTAGAGCGCTAGCACTTATAGGCCACTATAGGCTTTAATTTTAAGAGCAACTTATACTTTTATAACGTCCTAAGTAATAAAAATAGCAAGATAAGCCTTAAAGTATACTATAACGCGATCCTTAAGCGTATCGTTAAGCTATAAATTTTACGTAGCGACGACTTTGTGCTAAAGGAAGATAATAACTCTAGCTATAAAATAAGTAAATCCTCTAATAATATTATTCGTAATTAGAAGAAAACCTATGGCTTAAAGTCCTACTTTAACTATACACACTTACCTAATTTAGTACTTATAGAAAATTGCTGGTAGCCTCTAAAGTAGTATCTTAAAAGGTTCCCCTATTAAGACGTCTTTAAAATAAGAGACCTTATAATTAAAGGCTAGTAATTAATTAGCTAAAAGTTTATAAATAAGCGCGTTAATAGCATGCTGTAAAGGCTGCGAGACTGCTACAACTCCAGCGGAGAAATTACATGTTATTAAGCCCAACACCAAACAAAAGTCATGTATATACAGATCTACATAGAAAGCAAGCCTCACGGTGCGATTTGGCGTCGAAATCGATTTAATATGGCTCGAATTTCGACTTTGTAGGGCAAATGTATGGGTGACAAAAAGCTGACTCATCTAGTTTGGTGTGCGCGATTTTTCGTTTACCGCGTGCCCGCTTATCTTCGTCATCGCCAACCACCGACCGTTCACGTGACCTCTGGCGTCTTAGCGGCGGCAGCAGCAGCCACGCTCCCAGCTGCCCAATGTTCAGTGCGAAGCTCTGTTTGCTTCGATCAACTGTCCCTATTCCAATGTGACACAGTTTTGAGGACATATCTACTTTCGTTTCTGGCCTTTGTGCGATATCATATGGGCGATATCAACTGCGATAAAGGTCAACCTGTTCTCTCACCCATTAAGCGTCATAGATGGGAGACATGAAAACTCTCCAGGACGTCGAAGAATAAGGTAGGATTACTGTGAAGGCACTCCTCTTGCACGAATAACCCGTGCGAGATTTCAGATTACCATCATGAATAGGAAACAGTCATTCCCGCGGCTAACGTCCAAAGTCTCGCCTACTACGCTCGGATTATGACTACGACTAAGAGCTGGGATTTCGAGTAAGTCTCTACAAGAGCGTAAGCACGCAGCGCCCATCACTTCCCCATTTATATCTCGTGCTACTCTCTCGCAATGACCCACCAACCATCTGGATTGCATCGCTTACGACCTCTTCTGCAACCGCTTCTGCCGCGCGTCTGGCGGTGTGATATGTCTACATATATCAGCCAAGATGTCCTGAAACATCCAATGGTAATTTAAGCCGACACTCCATATTGCCGGATCCTACACAAACAAGGTACCCGAAGGAACTATGACAGCCTAGAGGTCATCGCGAGAACTTCTACATATAATGCTGAACACTTGCAGCCAAATGAAGTGGGGCTTTCCCGTTCGTTTGCCCCATCACATGATGCTATCGTTTCGTGGCCAGTAAGAGGAAGAGACAGTCCGGCAACATCGTGCTCGAAGAATCACAAACGTGCTGAGTTGAGAGCAAGGACCGCACTTGCATGACTCGCCTAGACAGAGAATGGCCACGATACGACCATATGGCATTCTGGACCGCTAAGGAACGTGGGAATTAAACAAGGTAATTACGGCCCTGCATGCGACGCTCAACCACGCTCTTGGGACACTCCCTGCAAGCTTGAGGTATAAAGAGGTGGTGCAACCGAAATTCGATACTCCACCTTCACCCGCTCGCCACCTCCAGCATGCTCCTCCCCATAACCCTCACGGCTCTCGCCTCCACAGCCTCAGCAGCCTACACCCGATCCTTCCTCCAAGCCCGCGGCGCCGACTACCTCAGTGCCCAACTCACCGGCACACCCTCCACCTTCTTGACCCACGCCGCCCAAAACTTCACCTACATCGAGAACAACACCCCCACCAGCTCCAACATAACCCTCACCTACCTCCTCAAAATCGACTACAACTACACCATCTACGACACCGCCCGCTGCGCCACCTTCTCCGAGCTCGTCTCAGCCTCAGACCCGCACCCATACATCATCCACACGCGCGTCGAGTACGCCGCCTCAGTCACCATCCCCTGGGGTCTACCCTGCTCCCGCATCGAAGGCGGGCTCTATGCGAACGGCACGTTCAACACCACCACGGGTAACTGCGAGCAGTCTCTGCCGTCTACGATCATTGTGCCGTATCGATGGTATGTGGTTGATGAGGAGGCGGGGGTCGTGGATATGTTTGTGGGTTTTCCGGGACTGGATCGGACGCAGGGGAAAGCACCGATGCCGGATTCGCATTTGATAAGAGTGGAGGGGGGAAAGATTAAGTATATGCATACTTGGAGTAGTTGTGTCGTCCCGGGGTGTGGGGAGTTTGATCCGGATGATCCGCTTTGTGAGGCCGAGGGGAAGTGTCCGGGGAATTAGAGGGAAGGGAGGTGTGGAGGTGTAGTAGGTAGAAGCTGGTCTATGGCACTATATTTTGTGAATGCGAAGTAGTTCTTCTACCGTGAGTAGCTGGCTGGTGCTTGTGCAGATGAACGGTACTTTTGTCGGTTATTGCGTGCCTCGGACGGAAAAAAAAAAAAAAAAAAAAAAAAAAAGGGTGTGAGAATCGTCGCAGCGATTTCTTTCGAGTATTGTAAGTTGCATGGTCCCACTCATACCATGCTCTCATGGATACAAGAATGAAACTTATCAAGGAGTCGTGATAGTCTTCGAAGGAGGTGCCGAGAGGAGGGTGGTGTGTTGCCCTGAACACAAACAATGAGGCGTAAAAGGCGTTCACAGTGCCTCGTGGAGATCAGACAGATTTTTTTCATGTAAAAGAGGACTTTCAAGGCGGCAGATGCTGCTTACACAGTGGTAGTGTGGTCCAGCCGCATGACCGGGAAGCTCTTTCCGACAATATCATATAAAGTAGGTGCGACCTATGGCAGGTGTATGCAAGGAAGGTGCTGTGTTAGAAAGGGTGGCATATAATCTCCTACGAGAAGATACGTGTGAGGTTCTGCGGTGAAATTAACGGCTTGTTAGCGGTGGTATGGAAGAGGAGTGAGGTGTCATGGCGAGGTCTGATGCGCGCTACGGTGTTCGTGTTGAGAGACAAATTTGTTGTGGCCAAGAGGCACCTAGGCAATGAGGTCAAGGAAATTTTGACAAAGGGAAGGAACGACTGCGGGGAAAGTAGTTGTTTTGTATGAAGCTGCGTTGTTCTAGATTGAACGTTGACTATTGAGCAGCTAGGTGATGATGCCGTAGTGCTTCTTCTATATACACTTCGGTAACGTAGCGAGTCGCTTCGTAGAAGAAGCAGTATTGCTCTTACATCCGGCAAGAGCTTTCACAGTGACCATCCAGCCAATCACTTCGAGCAAGGAATAGTCCCGCAAGCAATTTTTGAGATCCTTTGTCATACATCGGCAGCATGTGCCTCCAAAGCAATCTCGCGCTCTAACTTGGCAATCGTCTCCTCGAACACAGCGTACTTCTTCGCAACGTTTGGCCTATCGACAAGAAATTCAGGATCGAGTACTACCATATGATCGATCGTTTGAATTAGGCCTCCTATCTTGACAAGTCTTCTGGCCCGTGGGTCTTGCATCTGCTCAGCAGCAATGTCATTCTCAAATTGGGCGATTCTCGCCAAAGAAAACGCATAAGCTTGCGCAATTTTCGGTTGCTCTTCGAGTAGGCTAGGGCGGCACCGTATTTGCTCATTCACTTCCCCGACAGAGTCTCAGGCTCGGGCGTGTGCTGGCCAACCCATTTTCGCGGCTTCTGTGAGTAATTTTTGAACAGCAGCTTCTTATTTGGTGACCTTCTCGAGCCCAGCCACCCTTTTTTGGGCATGGACATATATATGAGTCTCGGCCGGTTTTTCGTCAAGGAAGCTGGAGGTACTGTGAGTGCAAGTCTTGCGAGATGATGAGGTCCAGGGGCAATAAAAGAGAGGGATGTGGCTTTTGGCTGAAGATGCAACAAGAAACACTGAAGAAGATGAAAAAGCGGCAGCGGCAAGAGGAAGATCAATGGATTGGCTTCGAACCGTGGATGGGCGACGATTAGTAGGTATTGAGGATGGAGGCCGCCACGGATAAAATCGGTCCGATAGCGCCCGGCCATTGCCTCGGTAGATCGATGTCCCGATTTGTGCATTGCGCTCGATTCATGGAGGTGGCACTATTGCAGACCTTTTCTTTTATTGTCTTCAACGACGCAGACCATCGGCGAACCCGTCATTTCCCTTTCGCATTTTCTTACCAACAAACGACAACGGATGTCCGAGCTCCACATCGCGTTTATAGTTGCGCAGAATAAATTGATTTTTCGTTCTAGCTAATTCCGTTGAAAGAGCACAACAGTGAATATTGCTAACGGGCGGTTCCGCATGGCGAATGTCGCGGCGGGGAAGCTACCCCAGATTTAGGAAGGCGACATGCAGGGGACTCCGCCTCACCTAGGCCCAGTATTTATTTTGCTCCGTCTTTACTATGTGTTATTGTCGGATGTCTAACCTCTATGATTGACGCTTGAGTCAAATATAGGAATAATGCAATTTATCCGCAAATCACAAGATCCGGAAGAAACCATACCCCGAAGACATCGGATCCACAGTAGACAGGCACCATGACATGCTGGCTTATATTAATGGAAGCTCTGTGACCACGCACGACCGGGCAGGTCGAAAATGGGGTTCCTCTTTCGCAGAGTCGTCGCCGCCGGTGTCACGCTTTTATCGCTCACAACCGCCGTTTCCGTATCGTCAACAAAGACGTACAATATCAGCAATGATGTCGAGGGTTCCGTTCACATGAATGCCCTTGCTTTTCAGCAGAGTCCTTTGACTACATTTGGCGATTATCAATATGTTGCTTTCTACAAGACTGCGTCGGGCTATGGAAAGCACTACGTCAACCTAGGTCGACGACGTATCTCGCCATCGATCGGCGACTGGCAATCCTTTGCCTTTACCGACTATGTTCAACAAACACTCGACGAGCATAACACAATTAGCATGGGCATCAGTGGAGACGGCAAGATTCATTTGAGCTTCGACCATCACGATGTACCGCTCAACTACCGCGCGTCTACGTCTGGAATCGCCAAGACAGTACCGTCTGATTGGAGCATGAATAGTTTTGGCGGTTCAGTCCAGCATAGCTTGCCTGGATCTACGGGGCCTTGGACACCTCTCACGTACCCGCGTTTCGAGCGGCTCGCAGGGGGCGATTTGCTCATGGAGTTTCGCATTGGACAAAGCGGAGCAGGCGACTCATATATCCACCGATACTCCAGCTCATCCGGTTCCTGGAGCGCAGTCGGGAAGTACCTCCAAGGTGAAGACAATAACGCGTACATCAACGGCTTCACTTCTTCCCTCGGTAAACTGTATGCTAGCTGGACCGTCCGCGAGACGCCCGACGCAAGCACAAACCACGACTTCTACTTCGCGCTGTCTGAGGACGACGGTAAGACCTGGAAAGCTACGACTGGCAACACCGTCGTGAAGCCTATTAGTCCGTCAACTTCCGGCATCAAGATATACACGATCTCGCAGAACAATCAGATCATGAACCAGGAAGCGCAAACCGCCGACGACAAAGGCCGCTTCCACGCCCTCATGCGCGACAACACAACTGGAACAGCGCGCTTCTACCACTACCTGCGCACGCCCACCGGCACTTTCACCAAGACGGCGATTAATGCCCCAGGTCTTTCGAACCCTCCGTATCTGGCGTATCGCGGTAAGCTTGCTGCAAAAGGCGACAGCCTTGTTGCGATACTACCTGATGCGCCGAAGAATACGACTACGCTGTATGGGGCGACTGCCGGCGGTAACTACAAGGATTGGAAGCTCTTGGCCACGATCCTGAATACGGCGGGTGAGCCTGGTGTAGATGAGGAGAGGCTTATGCAGAGTAATGTGTTGAGTCTCTTTATCAGGCAGGGTGGGCCTTTTGGTGAGCGAAAGATTCAGGTTTGGGATTTCGATGTGCTGTGGTGAGGAAGTAGCTGTGGTGTAGTGTCATGTACCATCACGAATTCATGAAGGGAAGAGATCTTGTTGCCCCCAACCATTATCAAAGCTCTCAAATTTACTATCCCGAGCGACCAGCTCGCAGTCAGAGGAACTTAAGCCTACTCTAAAGCCATCTCGAGCCGGTAGCTATTCTTCTCCTTTGATCTAAAGAGCATGTGGGTGTGCCGGCGATTATCACATAGAAGCGTCACTCCTGACATAGTTTACTGTTGGTTAAGTTTTATTTCACATTGTCTTAGTCCTGTGTGTTACCCCAGGATAAGCAATACAGATGCTGCAGACCAGAAGAACCACACAAGGATACATTTCTTTTCCTCAAATTCTGAAAGCTCTATCTAGGTAAGGAATGAAGACCGATAACGAAAACATTGGTGCTGGCCTGATACCGAAAGAAGAATGGCTATAAAAAATGCGAAAGTGCGAAAGTGCGAAAATTTGAGCAGCAGGCCGATATCCCAAGTTTAGGATGCGAGCCATCGCTGCCATCGTGCTGGATACTAACATGAACGTGTTGTTGAAAAGAGGAGGGTCCACTAGAAGGGCCGCCAACGTGAATCCAGCTAGGTAGTTGTAGATCCCTTAGATCCTACCTACGCCACACCTTGACACTACAACTTCTACTGCGCTATTGCCTACACGGACGTATAATTCCAACCCAGGAATAGAGGTAGTTATAGAAAACTACAGAAGGTAGAACTCATCAGTTAGTGGGGCGTTTACACACCACCAACCTCAAAGCAACGTCCACTTCGTATTGCTTGTTTCGTCATCAGAGTACTATGCGAGGATTCCTTGCTGGAGAATCGGTGCTGGAATGATCGTTTTGGGGACGATGAGCTTGACTGGCTTGAATTCCCGACGGAAGTAGTCCAAGAAGTCCTTTATACCATCTAGCAGAGGGGCAAGATGTTCAGATTCGAATTTATGGTAGCTCTTGGCAGCTCTTAGCAGCTCTTGACAGCTGCCAAACTTGCAATCAAATCTTGGTTCAGACGCAAGGCCATTGTGTTGTATGAGCGGAAGAGCTGAACGAGCGGGTCTTTCAGAACAGACTGGCTCTGCCCGAACTGATCCCAGTAAATACCGGAGTTGAGAGCTGAGGCGGTAATTGTGGATAAAATGTCTTGAACATCATTGGCTTGCGATACCTCCAGATCGGCTAAATCGAGCAAAATGTACCTAAAGGTTGCCAGCTTCAGCGTTTCTGGGTGCAGATCGTCGTCATCGAGAAAGAGGAGACCGTCAAAGCATTCTTCGATCGCGTTTGATTCGCGTAAGCCGTAGTCCAGTGCTGTACCGCCTTGGAAGTCGAGTAGGTAAACACTCAGAGAGTTGCTCGCAATGCTGATCATGTGAAAAGCGCCACCATGAAACTGTTTTCCGGTAACATCTTCAAGCCAAGGCGTCTTGTCCGTCAGAACGCATTGAATTGGCATTTTTACTGCCATGGCCAATGGCTGAAAGGCGCGCCGGAATTCTAACGTATTCGTCCGGTCAGCGGCTAGTAGGATTTCGTCGGCCTGTTGCTTCAGCCAAATTGAATGACCAATGACTTCCCAGACGGTGTAATTTTCCACGGGCGGCAGACTCTCCGATTGCATGAGCCTTTGCTCGGTGTTCCAAAGGTCCTCCTGCAATTAAATCCTCATGGAGAGGGCCCTTGAACATCTCAAGCGCTGTGAGAACAGTCTTCAAGCTCTTATTCGAGATCTCTGTGTCGATTTTCGTCACTAATTGTAGGCATTGAACGTTCTCAAGCCAGGTTACTACGTCGCTGTCAGGATCGGAGCCCCAGACAGGCCACAACCCTCTAAGTAGGACTCGTGGGGTATTTAATAGGTCGATAATCCGCAAGAAACGCATTACTGTAGCAAAATCGCGCTCCTGCACCAGAATAGTCGTATTACGCCGCCAATTTGGGCCCACCTCTTCACCAAGCAGAGAGAACTTGACTTTGATGTGGGCAATTGGATCGGGGAGCTTGTAGTCACCATATTGCTCACTGTCAAGCACGATCATGGGAGCTGTTCCGTAGTAGCCCACATGACGCGCGACCATCTCCCAGTGCATGCGGACGGAAGATTCGTCGAGCTCGATGATTAGCCAATGGTCCATCATATCCTTCCCAAAGTTGTGGATGCCCCGATTCACCCTCAAAACCTCAGGGTGGAGAACATATCGAGTAGTCCAAGCCGTCGGATCCGAATGATAAGCAAAGGTGCGAGTATTCTCAGGGTTAGGCGTAATCAGATACCCAAGGATCTGACGAAGAGTCTCTGGTGCTAGACCTTCGAGCCGGGAGTACGTAGGAGACATCTTCCTGATAGTAGCTCTGGGTTGAACTCAAGGCAGTTTGTCGTGTGTCGTGTTATACCCTTTTATACAGCGGGAGAAATCATATGAGGGCCATGTGGCAGGAACCACGCTAAGCAGTTGCACACATTTTCACACGAGATCCGTTCTCCAGGCAGTCATCGCATGTGTGCCTAGGCACCCGTGCAGTGATACGTGATAATTCGACGAGGTTGTACATTTTCACACATGTCTTAGGTGGCAATAGGGGGTTATCACCTATCATCCTTCTCCCTGACAGGCCAGGAATCGACATTGTTTACACACAAAGCTGCCTCATTATTTCAGAAATATGAACCCTAGTCGTTGTACGAGAAGTGCATGAACAACTTAGAAATATTGAACGTGTAATTTTCAATCCGAGACACGCATTCGTCGACGACTGCATTTTGTTAGTAAAAGTCTGAATATTCTAACCTAGAACTCCCGAGTGTCTTCGAGAATCAGAACCACACCTTGATCTTCTTTCCAAGAATTACATACGGATGATGCAGTGGGAACTCGGTGAGGTGTATGCAAAAAACAAAAACGGAATCTGTACGTGCCACCTAGGGCATTGAACAGAGTGTCTAGAAGTACCGAATGCTATTAAGAGAAAACCGTGACTCGTAGGCAAAAACCATCTCCATGCATTGAAGGTTAGATGTGTCAATTGGCTTTGTAAATGACATCGTTGGGTTGTTGAGCCATGTGTTGTTCGTTGATCAGCATATGTTCCTACGATTGGGCAGGCGCTTGTTCAGTGGGGCGGTTTTTATCCGCTCGGATTTGTGGAGTCCGATTCGTCTTTTCCGCCCAAGAAACAGGGATGTGCGCTTGGACCTTGCCAACATGATGGCTGCGATGCGCAGGTTCTTGAGAACAACCACGCTCATCGACCCCATAATGGCCGTTTTAGGGGTTTCATTGCTACACGTAGCACTGTACCTATTCGGAGCCGTCGGTTCTCCTGGTGAATTACTTATCGTAGCGCCCACACTAACGTCTCTAGTATTTGTCCTACGGTGCGTGCCGAGCAGTATACAATATCCATTTCCATCCTCTGGCGAAGCTCCCTGGGCCAAAAGTTCGCGCTGCGTTCTATTTTCCGCACAATTTCGAACTGGTGGCGGGGCGCATCGTTCATAATTGGCATGCATTGCACGAGAAGTACGGCGAAGTCGTCCGCGTATCTCCAACATGGGTCTCGATCATCAATCCTGATGCATGGCGTGGTATGGAAATTTCAGAATACGCTCGCTTGTAATGTCTGGCTAAACGTGAAATTTAAGACATATACGCCTATGGAAGCGGGAGGCCGATACCTAAAGATCCCGCGGTGTATAACACGTACGAAGATAGAAACCGACCAGCGAACATTATATGTCAGTATACCGCGAGTAGAAAATGAGAGCGCATAAATAACCTGTTTCAGCTTCTAACGATGCGGATCACGCGCGTATACGCCGCTGCATGAACCACGCCTTTTCCGACCAAGCTCTCCGCGGCCAAGAACCTACCATAAGCTCCTACATCACGCTTCTCATTTCGAAGTTGCAGAATAAGGCGCGATCCGATACGCCCGTAGACATCATGCGCTATATTAACTTCACTACATTTGATATCCTTGGTGATTTGTGCTTTGGGGAGTCGTTCGGTGCTCTAGAGTCGGAAGAGTACAACGAGTGGATGGCAACTCTTTTCAAAGGTGTCAAGCTGGTACCGTTCGTACGGCTCTTCAAGCAGTACCCAATCATTGGGTTACCATTTTGGATACTCACGAAGCTATTTCCGCAAATTATGGCTGCGAGGGTTAAACACGACAATTACACAGTCGAGAAAACAGCGAAAAGATTAGAAAGTAAGACGGATAGGAAAGATTTCATGAGGTCAGTTCAAACTATATCTTTGTCTCTGAAGGCTGATGTCTAAAGCTATATTCTGAGACACAACGACGAGAAGGGCATGACGCGCGAGGAGATCATGCGCACCTCGGGCGTCGTAATCATCGCCGGCAGCGAAACCTCAGCCACTCTTCTCAGTGGTGCGGTTTACTATCTCCTCGCCAACCCCACTTGGCTTGAGAGAGCACGAGAGGAACTTGATAGTGCATTCAAAACAGAATCGGAAATGACATTCAGCTCGCTGGGGCAGCTGAAAGTACTCAACGCGATCCTCACAGAGACTTTCCGCATGTATCCACCTGTACCCGTTATCCTTCCTCGAGCCACCGTGGAGGAGGGTAAGATGGTGTGCGGAATCTTCATCCCAAAAGGCACTACCATCGGAGTCACTTCTTATGCTGCTTCGCGCTCGTCGTATAACTTCAAACATCCAGACGTATTCGCTCCACAAAGACACCTGGACGACCCGGAGTTCAAAGATGATAATAGATCAGTCATTCAACCTTTCTCTGTGGGACCGAGAAACTGCATTGGGCAGGTAAGTCATGTATCGTGCGCTGGCAAATTCATTTGAGTAGAGGACTAATAATCCGCAGACAATGGCGTGGCTCGAGCTTCGCGCTATTCTCGCGAAGCTACTGTGGCATTTCGACATTGAGCTCATGGAAGAATCACGCCGATGGGACGAACACAAAGTATTTGTCCTGTGGGATAAGCCGGCACTGATGGTCAAGCTCAAAGAGCGAAAACACTAGTTCAACACGGCCGCATAATGCTGTTACAAACCTAGATTCATGGGCCTAACTCATACAGCAATTGATTGAACATTCTCGCATCTTCCACCTAATTGTGGATATGTTTTGCTCGCTATTTTCTCTGCCTTGCTGTCTTGTCAAACATTTTGTTGGGTACTAACAAACAATATGGTACATCGTATATATTTTGCTGAGCGTTCTATCACTTGTTCACCAGATCCTCCACTCATCTGTACAATTACTCAATATAACAGATAGCAGCTCGTCTGGTTTGGTGCATCAGGCAATCCTGGAAAAGATTGATCAACTGCGAGAGTTGAACGTGTCTTTTATCAATCTGCCACAAGTACGTATTCCAGGACTTATGATGGGGAATACAGCTGAAACATTCTAGATTATTGTAGTTGGAGACCAGTCATCCGGTAAAAGTTCCTTGCTAGAGAGCTTGACAGGGTTCTCTTTTCCTCACGCAGTCGGCCTATGTACTAGGTACGTTACTCAGATCTCATGTCGTCGAGTCCCTGAGCAAAGCGTCAAAATCTCAATTATCCCAAGCGAAGATGCGGACACTGCGACTGAGGAGCGGCTTCGCAAGTTCACGCGTAGTCTACCCAGTCTTAGCAACGAGGCTCTCGCGCAGGTATTCCAGGAAGCAAATACTGCGATGGGTATCAGAACTTCGACCGATGATACAACTTCTGGGCTTGAGGCCTTCAGTGATCACATGTTGAAGATCGAAATAACCGGTCCAAATCAAGAGCACTTCACGGTGATCGACGTCCCCGGCATCTTTCGTGTCCCTTCGCCTCCCATTACTACAGACAGCGACGTCGCCAAAGTGAGGGACATGGTTATATCACGCATGCATAACAAAAGAACCATCATATTAGCTGTTCTACCGTCCAATGTCGACATTTCGACCCAAGAAGTACTAAAGATGGCAGAGGAAGCCGACCCAGAGGGGAGCCGAACGATGGGTGTGCTCACCAAGCCAGATTTGATGACTGAAAAAGCTACACAGGAGACCATCAACGATCTGCTACTTGGCAAGAGGAACAAGCTGCGACTGGGGTTCTTTGTCGTCAAGAACCGAGGTGCAGATGATGAACGTTCGACAACATCAGAGCGCATTGCTGAGGAGCGAACTTTTTTCGAGAAGGCAGTCTGGACTCAGGTCAAGAAGACCGGCAGATGCGGTATACCCGCGCTCGAAGCCCGGCTAAGAGACCTTCTTAGGGCAATATCTAAGACAGAATTCCCACACGTCAAATCCGACATCACCAAGTTCCTTCGTGAGAGACGGGACGAACTCGGGAGCATCGGTCCTTCGCGACAAAATGCTAGTTCGTAGAGAGTCCACCTGGTGAAGATCAGTACTCGATTTCAAGCAGCGTATCCAACGAGACGTATTACGGGCCGTAATACGGCTACGGTACGGATCACGTGATCCGTACCGTATTAATGGTGTAATTAACCGTATAGTAATAGACCGCAATTAGAGTAGCAATCGTAATATAGTGTATAATTAGTATAGTTTTATAATAATTATTATAAAATATTAAGTTAAGCGGACTTCTAGTTTGCCTATAAAAATGTTTTATTTACTTTCACCTAATTAACTATATATATAACATTTTTATTTATTATTTCTATTATATTACTATATATTATTTAATATATATTATAATATATTACTAGTTCGAACCGCAGGCGTACTATTAATTTACTTTTTTATATATTTAGGGTCTATGCGCTATTGCTAAAACTTAGCACTATGCCTAACGCGAGGGCTTATAACCTACTCCTCTACTATACTATAATATAATTATTGCATGTTTTTTTTTATATTAACGCGCAAAAGGCCTATTTAAGCCCCTATAACACGTTTCTAAGCACGATTATTAGCTAAATTAAATATAGCAGCTTCTACAAGGTTTATTACTAGGTGCTACTACTATAGCTCCCTAAGCTATCGTAATAACTATAGATATACTTAATAAGCTATATATAACGTAATAGCGTCTTACTTATAAGTCTTAGTAGCTAGTTAGCGTTAATTATTATTAACGTCGTTTTATAATTATCCCTATAACACTACAACCCCTGTAACTACTTATCCACCGAATAAGACCCGCGCGATCGATTGAAGTACCCGTCGTACGCCTCCGCACACATACAAAGCGCTAGGATAATGTGGACACCCGGCGAAGGAGAGTAAATCCAGAGCTTTTTAAAGGCATCTAGGCCCCGGTATGACGCATGCTCTGCCGCGCGGTATAAGGCCACTAGCCACTCTACACTAGTAGATGTTGGTGAAGGTCTTTTGTCTTGCTCTGCCGTATATGTAAGTGCCTCTGGTGAGAAAGTCCTTAGGGCTCCTCGCGTCGGATCCACATTATCTCGACCACTCGGCGCTATGTGAGATGGATGGGCATCCGGGTGGCTGGAAAGGAGATTTGTGAGTAAACCTACCTATATAACCCTTTTATTTCCTTCTTTTAAATCTAATCTAGAAGTCCTTAACTAACGCGTAAAAATAAAGAGATACTTATTTAATACTTTTACTAATATACTATAGCTCTAGCTTTAGGCGTCTTTGTAGGATAAGAGCTTTTAAGGCTTAATTATTATACGCCTTATTTTTATTAATACGTTACTTTTATATTAACTAATTATTATCTGAGACTAGCTTTTAAGCCTTATTAGCTATTTATTTTAACTTACTTAAAGTTACTTTATTAACGTTATTATCTTCTCTAATACCTTAAAATATACCTAGCTATAACTACCTAACGCCTAGGGATAAGCATTACGTTAAGGGGGTAATATTTAATATTAATTTTAACTATGTATATATTAGTAACGAGCGTCTTAAACTATCCTAATTAGGTTACGCTGTTAGGTATAAAGGGTCTCTATTATATAGTTAGATACTTTCTAGTATATAAGCTTATAGGCTTTAACTATAGTACACTAAGTTAGATAGTATAATAAGTAAGGTATAGTTATATAAGTATTATTACTAAGCCCGCATAATATCTAACGTTAAATACCTTACAAATAGCACCTTATATATATAATTATATATTAAAAAGAAGCACTCTATTAACCTATTAACTAATAATACTATACTTAGCATCCTAACTAACTTATTAAAGTCTTTATTTATCACCACTACACACATACCTAGTATAGTAACTTATACGTTACATATACCTTAGGAGGAGTAGCAGTTTTAAGACTTAATTATTAATTAAATAATTATAAAAGACTTAAACTTTTAAGACGCTACATGCCTAGAAAGCTAAGGTCTATTAATATAGAATTAAACAAATTTACTTAACGCCTTATCTAATTTAGTAATAATACTATTATCTTATATAAAGAAGCACTACGAAACTCGTAAATTTAAAGTATAATAATTTATTTAATTAGCTCTTAGTAAGATTATTATAAGTATTAATATATAGACTTCCTCTAATTATTATAGCTTCTTAAGTATTATTACTTTATTAATACTAACTATAACTAATAAGACCTTTTAATTAGTTTTAAAAAAATTTATTAGTAACTACACCACTAGTGCGTAGGCCTTAGTAATACTTAGAGTTATCTAAGAGTAGAGGTTTAAGTTAAAGTTTAATTATTTTATAGACGACAACGTTATAAATAATAATAATAAACATATTTAACACCTTAATAAGTAGTCTAGTATCCTTTATTTTAGGACGAAGCAATAAATCCGCTACGCAAGTTATATTATTAATTTTATTATTAAGGCCTTATTATATAAAGATAAAATCTTTAACTATAAATAATAGCTTGCCTATGTAGCTCTAGTAAAGTAGTTTTAACTATATTAATAATATAGCGTTATTAGCAAGCCTTATAATTTTATATAAGCTATTTACTTCTATAAGCGCTGTAAGCTATTCTTATTAACTTTTACTAACCTTACTAACGAGAATCATATATAGCAGTTTATTAAACTTTAACAATTTTAAAATAGCGGAGTACGCTAGCACTTAGTTTGTATTATACTTTTTTATTACTAAAAGCTACGTAAGCTAATTATAATATTTTAACGGAAGTATAAGTAATAAGCTAAAATTAATATAGAGTTTATTAATAGTAATAATAAAGGTTAATACTATAACCTTATACTTAACGCGTTATTAGATAACGATTAGCTTAAAGTTAACAAACTTATTAAGTTTCGTAAAGTACTATATAACCTTTATAAAGCGTTAGAAAGTAATAATAGCGTATTAGGCTTTAGCTTATTATAGTAGACGATTATTAATTTTTAAGTACTTTAGCAGCACTATAAGGCACGTGTTAATAAGTTTAACAACAATAATAATAATAGCTACTTTATAATAGCTATTAGACTTAGTCTCTAGAAGCTTAACACGTACTAAGAAAAGCTAATACTTAATCCTAAGTATAGCTACTACACTATTGCTATAGCTCTCCACCCTATGTTATATCTTAATTAGTTTAAATCTATATAGCGTGAATTTAACGATTAGCATAAGAAAGCTAAATATTCTCTTAATAAAATATTTAAATAGTACGCTACTATTTCTAATAATTATAAAAATAAGGTAAAAGTTAAATAATAACGCTAATAGCGTAAGCTTCTAGCTAGTTACGCTAATAACTTACTTATAGTAGTTATATAGGTTAAACTAGGTTACTTTTATAGTAACTACGGGTCTAAGCGTTAGAAGTGTAAAAATAAACTAGCTAATTATATTAATAATTTTAATAAAGACCATAATTAAAATAATAACTATTAGGAGTTAATAGCTAATCTGTAGTAATAGTAACTTAAAATTAGCTATAATAAGTACCCTATACTATTTAAGATAGCTATTAACTTTCTATTTATTATACTTATAAGCTATAAATATAAGCGCTGCTTTAGTATAGCTAGCTATATGCTCTCTAATAATTAAAATTTACTATTACTAGTAATAATTAAGGCACTTTAACTGTAAAAGAATTAGCTTAAAAATTATATAGTTAAGAGTCTACTCCTCTAATTATATACCTATAGAGTCTCCCCCCCCAGATTTGACCCAACCCCAGATTTGACCCAGCAAAATTAACTCTACGCACGCGATCGCATTGCGCGTCGCGTGCGCTTTGCCGGCCCCTCTAATAAACTATCTACTAAATAATCCGAACCTTCCGCTTCCTCCTGACTATCTTCTTCTAGTACTATAACCTTTTATAGGCGCCCCCTTACTTATTTTATTATTAGCTTCGCCTCCTCCTCGCGGGCGATCTACAACACTTCCGTTGTTATATAAATTAATTAACCTTCTAGTTAAACTCTTTTTCCTTTCTTAGCCTTCTTTTGCTTCTAAAGAAGCTTAGACTAATCTGCAATCTACTTAGCTTAAATAGCTATTATAGTATTCTGTATTTCGCAGAGGCGTGTTATCCGCTCTACGTAGCGTTTTACTAGCGAGAGGACTGCGGGATCCTTACGAAGCAACTCTATAAATCGCTTATTTAATTTTAGTAGTTCTACTAGCTCTGGAGGAGAGCTCTATAGTAGAGAGAGATCTAGATTAGTTGCTTATTATAGTGTAGCTAGGATAGGCAATAGCGGGGGCAACTTATAAGGCAGGTTACTAAGGACGCGCATAAGTAACGCAGGCTATAAGCTAGTAGCACGCTATTTACTAAGTATATTTTTCTTTAATATTGCCTTCTCTCGTGCGCAGGATAGTAATTCTATCTACTCTAATTACGGGATGCGCTATAAGCTAAGCCAGGATATCACATGCGTCTCACAGGAGTAATACCATTTAAACGCTAAAAAGATACTAAGATTAAGAGGTTAGAGTATATGCGAGTAATAAGCAGGCATAATTAGAAGATTAATCTAATTTCTTATATAGTAGGCGATAAAATCTGCGCGTATATAACTTCTATGTCTATCCGCGATAAGTAAACGCTAGCGCCCCGCAGCCTTGTCGCGGGTTAATAGATTAAATACTCTCTTTAGCTATTCTAGACCCAGGTTATTTAATGTCTAGCTATTCTTACTAGTAGCAAAATGCCACCCTAGAGGCGATTGCTTATTAATTTATTATGTATTAATATTATTTCCTTTAAAGATTAGGAGGGGAGCTAGCGCTTTACCTATAGCATTAATACGCTTAATATCTATAACCTATTCTTACTTCCTAGCAATTACTTTATCCTTTTAAGCAGTATTAAGGTACACTAATACCTTTATAATCTGCTCCTCACTAACACCAAATCCTGACTTATCTATGTTCTATATATCTAAAGGGAGGTACGCATGCTCCTCTATTTTTAAAGCTACTGCGTTAAACCAGCGCTCTACACGCGCGTAGGATGCTCCTTCCTTTTATAAATACTTAAGATGCCTAGCAAATACCCCTTCTATTTTAGGGTTCCTCTTTTAGAAACGTGTAATCTATTTATTATTAATATAGGAGAGTAATTATAAAGGAGGGGCTAGTTATAACGCGTGCGTGACGCGTGCAGCCCGCATAAGGAGGGCAAGCTCCTTTAGTATTAAGTAGGTAATTTAGGTTCTAGTAATAGTGTAGTTCTTAATTTATCGTATAAGAGTCTTTTCTTCCGTGTTTAATAGGATCTAAGCTATTTCGTGGCTTGCAGACTACGTTAAGCCGCTATAATGCCTATAGTGTAAGGTGCGTCGCGAAACTTTAAAGAAGTCTATAGCAGAATTTAGAGAAGAAAAATCTTTATTTTAAAAGGCATATAAAGCCTTCTGTATTTAAATTTCGCGATTTAATTGTCTTTTTAGTGTTTAGGGAGACATTGGTGGGGATAACGCGTGATGCATGCGCGTCGCGTGCTTTCACTGGGTCAAATCTGGGGTTGGGTCAAATCTGGGGGGGGGGGGACTCTATAATAAAGAAGTTAGAGACAGCAACCTAATTATTTAATTAATTTAACTTTATAAACTAGCCTAAATAGGAAATTTACTATCTATATTACTGTTACTGTCCGTAATTTAACGCTTTGTGAGCCGTACGTACATAACAACACTAAAAAATCCATCCGTAATAGCAGCTATAGGGGTCAACCGTACCGTAATACGTCTCGTTGGACACGCTGATTTCAAGCGATTACTCAGTGCGCGTTGAACGGCTACTATGAGAACGAAGCAATATTTGAAAGCATGCCTAGCGCCAGGCTGATTACTGGTATCAGGAACATGAATGAGAACTTTGCCAACGAGTTTTGTAAGAAAGGCCGCAAGCGTTCCATCTCCGCCGTGTGGAGCGATGAGGGCGAGACATTGCATGGCGCGACGGAAAACGCCAATGCGATAACTTTAGAAGAGCTTGTTGAACCTTATCCTGAACTACGCGATATTGTAGTCTCTGAAGAGTACAAGTGCCCGAAGCCAACGGCGTTCGACACTGATTCGATTGTGGAGAACATCGATCAAACTTTCCGCCGCAATCGTGGTCCTGAATTAGGAACAGTAAGTGAATAATCCATTCAAAACCTTTTACTTATTCTTACCAATGCATTTCAGTTCTCAGGTACAATTCTCGCAATCACTTTCAAAGAGCAATCGGAGAAATGGGAGCCTTTAGATCTCGTTCACGTCAGCAAAGCTGTTTTGATTGTACATGATTATGCCCACAGGATTCTGACGCATATATGCCCCGATGAAGCAATGCGCACTCAGCTTTGGGAAACGCTCCTCGGTGAGAAATTCCATGATGCATACGTCCATGCCTTGGAAGATGCACGTTTGCTACTGCACATTGAACGGAGTGGAACACCGTCAACCTACAATCATTACTTCAACTCGGAACTACAAAAAAGACGGAACGACCGTTCAAGCAAGGCTCTGAAGGAGCAGGCCATGGCCTTGTACACAAGCAATCAAAAGGATGCCCAGGCCGTCCAAAGTGTCGCAATCTCGACGCTCAAAAACTTGATCACCGATAAAGACAATGTTCAGCAAGTACGTGAAGATATCCTCGATATCTTGGTCAGCTACTACAAGGTTGCAAGGAAACGCTTCGTCGATATTATCTGCATGCAAGTTATCGGTTACTTTTTGCTTGAAAGTGAGAACAGCCCACTCAGGATATTCACGCCAGAGCTGGTGATGGAGCTGAGTGATGAGCAATTGGAAATCATTGCCGGAGAGCGGCCGGAGACAAAAGAGCTTCGAGATAGGCTGGAAGCGGAGATCAAGAATTTGGAGAAGGCACTGAAGATCTTGCAGGGATAACTGTACATAGTACACCAGAACCGACACGCAGTGGGAGGGTCGGAGGTTCTCCAGGCAGCCATCGCACGTGCGCCTGCGCCTAGGCATCCGTGCAGTGGTAGTTGACGAGGGTCAGAGAGTCAAATACCATAGGTAGTTAGTTCCTTAATGAATATGTCCATCTATCTTTCCAGTTGAGTTGCACGCGGGAGTGGGTCATCGCATCTGTGGTTGGCTCGTAATCAACCAGTCGCATCGCGAGCGCGTTCCAGGTAGCTTCCTAATAGGCTTTTGGTCCCCTATCTTGTAGTTGGCTCCGCAAGAAGCTATGATACTGGGTCTGCACCCGAGGGTCACTCCAGTCTCAACGTGGCTTTCCCCATAAAATTTGTGCTATGGTAGCGAGACTCGCGACCGCATTGAAAATAGAATGCTGGGGCCTGATCATTGATGTACCACCCCTCTCTTCACAACGTGCAGTCACCGACACTCATGAGTTCCCATTTATGAAGCGCTCCAAAGCCATCCGTTATGAAGGACCCTACTACGCACGTCTCACATGGCACCCAAAAAAGTAATGGGAATGGTCCTGATGGTCGACTACATGGTCTTGCATACCGAATGGCCCGGGACCGCCAGTCAGAACGTAAGCCGAGACAACGTATCGCCTCCTGGGAGTCTCAGCTAACCAACACAGGTACCTATAGGCCATTGCGAATGTTGCGAAAGCGTGCTGTATCCATTGGCTTGGACTACCCCCAGTGAAACGTATGTACGAGCGGCTGCGAACAGAAAAGCTGAGGGACGACTTCCGAACACTGCATTCGAAACGGCTTACTACAAAAGAGAGAGCTCTGGTCCACAAACTGCTGAAACAGGGAGACGAGCTATGGGAAGAGCATGGTGCCGACCGGTTCGAAGAGGAGATAGCCAAGGTCATCCAGAGTATTTTCGACAAGCTGAATACAAAGGACCACGACGGGCAGCTCGCGAAGATGATGCGTGGAATGAATGTTGAGCATGCTGACGGGGAACCTTCGCGGTTCGCGGGAGGGACTGAGGACGCTGAGATGGCCGGTGTGAAGAACCCAGCTGATGGACCGGCAGATGCCACCGTGGATGACCTATTTAAGCAGGAAGCTAAGGTGCCGGGCTCAGGTGCATCTTTGACACCATAGGCCACAGTCGCCCGAAACGCCATCACGTACGAGACCAGCCGTACGCGGTACTTGAAACCTAATCGAGAAAGACTTCGAAGCTGTTTCTGTCGTATCGAAAAAGAGGAACTCCCTACCTTAACGTCCTGGCTGCTTCATAACGCTTCAAAGGCGGCATGGGCGATTTCGTGTGCTTTTTGGGTATACATGGGCTAGTACTGCGCCCTCGAAGTCTAATCTGGCACGCATGAAGGTTGTGCGGAAATAACCGTTCGGTACCTAGGTATCACTTGGTTTCTGGGTAAATTTTTCTCTTTGTCTACAGAATGTAGCTAAATCGTATTACAGGTGGTCAATGGCAGATTGTTTTCGGAAACTGGTTGAGTGGGAAGGAGAGTTGCCTTCGTGGCAGCCGCAGCCAATTACTCATCACAACTCACCCAGACCTTCGGTCTTTCGCGTATTCGCTCACCAACGTCATCTAACCTTCCATCCAAATGACCTTCAAACCGCGCTGTCCACCATCGTCATTCACGTGAACTGCAAAAGGTGAACGCAGGTACGCCCCGTCCAACTGTACCTCACGGCGCGGGCCGATGCAAAGATGGCGTCATTGAGAAACCCCACTTTCAGCTGCAGCGCGCGTCGCGTCCATCGTCATTTCGGGACAACACCGGTAATTAGGCCAGGAACACAGCGGTACCTGACTGGTAAATATTGTCTTAAACTTCGCAACCTCGTGTCGAAGACTTTTGTGAAAAGCTGGCATTGCTCAGCCTTGTGCTCAGATGAATGCAACGGCTGCACACAAGTGTCCAGAGTTTGGAGGCGTCAATAATGAACACCCAGCGCTTAGTGTTCGTGTCTTGAGCTACCCAAATACGCTGAGGACCAAGCGCTTGGTGTTTATTTTTAGTTTCCGCGCATATGCAATTTGTCTTTGATGATTCTGAGACATGGACACCAAATCAATTCAGCCCTTCAACAGTGGTTCACCCCAGGTTCGCAATCCGGTGAGCTCGTGCCACACCAAACTGGTCGTGAAAGATACGTGGACTGCATTCACGCGGCCTCCAGACATCCATGGATACTCTGGTCAGAAGATCCAGGCCAGAGAACAACCCCTCTTCTTCAAAGAAAGCACAGACCTCTCAAACAAGTTGATGCTCGCCGACTTTCAGCGGCCATCTTTGTCAAAGCGAACAACAGAGAGATACACTAAGAGTATGAGAGCGGGCTTTGTGCAACAAAAGTGAATTCCTCTCGTATACACAAAAGCACCCAGGCAGCAAAGACCCCTCACCACCGTGCTCCTTCAGCAATGTTCGGAATAACGCTCTCGCCCTATCATTTCGCACCCACCACCCTCCTTCACGCCCAGCGCACAAAGAACCTTCCATCCTCCCAAACACATCCTAAACAAAGCACCCAATTCGTTTCCTCATTGCCCATCTCACAATTACTCGCCCCCCGCCCTCCCATGCACGTATATGCAAGGCACACGCCCCCCTCTTGCTTAACCCACCCGTTGATGTTTCGTCGCACTCCGTCCGTAATTCGCCAGCCCCACACCCATCACCGCGGTTCATTTCAACAAACGCCGGCCCGCGACCTGTCATTTTGGCCAGGCTGCGCTTTGTTTGACACTTGATAGGAGTCCGGGTCCTTTATCTCGCGATAGAGGGACGATAGAGGCAGATATAGTACTCTGGCGAGATAGGTAGGCGGGGTGGAGGGCGAGATTCGAGGGTCATGGTTCGATCGCGTGCATACGGCGCTTGGCAGAGCCGAGAGGGAGCACGCATGCATACTTGCGAAGCGCATCCTCTTCGTACCGTGGTACTTTGCTCCCCTGGCGTTGAGAATTTTGCTCCTGAGCCACGGGCGGGGTAGACACACTACAAATCATGAACTCAGCCAGCGCGACAACATTGAGACGATTAAGATTTATATTATTGTCCGTAGGAGACTGTAGAGTGCGTATGTACTCGAGTAAATGTAAGGGGTTGGCAGTCAGCCATCCGATCGGCATACAGCCGAAGCGCGTGCGCATGCATGCACGCCAAATGCAAGGGTTTCGAAACACTGAACTCCAGCGCCCCAGAGACAATTTCCACAAAATGCAGGGAGAGGCAACATGCAAGCTCGAACGCCAATGCGCGCATAGGAAAAATGTGAGAATGGTATTCAAGTCTATGTCAATCGGAGAGAAGTTAAAGAGATGCATGCGTCGTCTAGTAGTTGTACTTGTAGCACATGGGTGAGGCCAGCGTGTTCATCACGTCGCGCACCACCATGTTGGGCTTTAAGTTGTTGAGGTAGATGGGTGTGTCCATGGTGAGGGCCTGGTTGTTGGGGCCGATGCCGTCGATGTAGCCGGTGCGCGCGCTGTCGTCGTTCTGCCAGATGCGGAAGTGACGGTCAACCATACCGTGATGAAGCCAGAAGACTATGTCGCCGGGGGAGGCATACACATCGCGCATAACGCCGCCGATGCCGTTGTGGCCGTAGGCGTGCGCGCCCTGCTCAGCGCACTTGGCAAAGTCCTGGTAGTCCTTCAACGCACGGCAGCCGTTGACGATGTTGTCGTTGGTGTTCGCCGTGTCGGCAGCATTCCCGTTGCGGGAGAGGCAGTGATACTGGTTGGTTGCGCTGGTGCCGGGGCCGATGTTCAAGGCGAGGTTGGCGAATTGCTGTGAGATGTTAGCTAAACGCTCTGCAGAAAAACAATTGATGTACTTACGCCATTCGTCACACAGTTCCCGCCCAGGTTGATGCTACCGAGCCACTTGTCGGAGAAGATGGAAGACTGCGAGAACTTTCCTGCATACTTGGTCTCGTCGAACCACGGGATAGTATCAGTAAAACCGCATTCATCCCTCATGACCTGCTCAAACGCCCACAAGAAAGCACGATGCCATACGATGAACTTGCGGTTGTTGTGTACGGCGTCAGTAACGGTCTGGTGGACCTGAACAAAGTCCTCATAACGGTTCTTGGATCCGGGGTAGCCGCCCTTCGAAGGCTTGCCAAGCAGACACTTGACGCCGTTTACGAAGTTCTGTTTGGTTGTGTCCGAGCTATCGTGCCACTCGGTGCGGACCCTGATGCTGCTGCAAGTGGCCGCCGCGCCGGAGGTGCCGAAGTCAGGTTCGGGTATGACAATATTCGTCTGGTTTTCCACCATGTCGATGATGTCGGTGAGGGAGAGGGTGTGAATCTCATGTGTCTCGAAAAGTGACACAGGTAGCTTCGGTGCTCCAGTGGGTATATCGGCCCTCTTCGCAGGGACGGCAGCAGCGCCCGCCGCGAGCACTGCGGTGAGGAGAGTAGTCTTGACCATAGTGTTCGACTCGAATTTTGGTGTCCAAATTGCAATTGAAGAAGTAGGTTGTATTAGAAATTACCAACTGAATGGTCTTTTAGCTTTGTTAAACGAATGACGACAACTTGCAAGGGCAGGCGTTGGACAAGGAGTGAAAATGGAAGCGGGATGGGAACGAGCAAGTCTTATATCCATCCCTGATCTCCTTTGAACGCTGCTATACGACGCTGGTCCATGCCAGCTCGCCAGGCCATTCCGCTCCTGTACCCCTAGTCGCACGCGGGTCCAAAGTGCTGCACATAAATTAGGCTTAGATCATCAGCTTTCGATATTGGCATAAAGCGCCACGGGCCTTTGACGACCCAACACCGCGTCGCGCTTGTCTTTTTTCGGTTAATGCGCGAGCAGAGATGCCCTCAGCCTGCAGCGCGTTGCGCCCTGAAGCCCGCCTCGCATGGCTGGGAAAATCGGATTGCGTACTGCTGCCGGTTTCCCGACTTTGGGCCACCAAACCGTTCAAAGATGGGCAACTCCACACAAAGTGCGGTCTGCTAATTGCAGGGTATGCACCGCCCCCTTCACCGAAACACAACTTCCCGATGAAGTACTGAAGGCCGCTGCGGACATAAGAAACACCGTCAAACTCGCGCGTCGCCTGCTGGTCAGGCCACAGCTGGTGACCTTCGGGAAAGATGGCTTGGGTTGTCGTGTTAAGAAATTGCATCACCTGCGAATAAGCAAGAGACATGGCACTGCTCGTGTCCTTCCGACTTCAGGACGAACGTCGCCGATCCGACGATCGCCGACGGCGCTGTTTACGAAGAAAGAAGGCGTTCGTTCAGTATGCGGCATCTGCGGCTCAGTCACGTCTCCAGTCGAAAATGTCTCGTCCGAATCCTCCGAGCGATTCACCCACACGAGCGCTATGCGGCGACAGTTGAGAATTCTCCTTAGCGCATGCTGGCACCAGCTGCCTCACCCATAAGGCGGCCAATCGAATCGCGATAGGCCTGCACAAGCTTTGCGCCCGGCACCTCCAAAATAAACCATACTAACGATCAGCTCATCGCTAGCATCCCAGGATACCGAGGCCTAAAAATGCAACGTCGAGTAACGATGATGCTGTAGGCCAGTTGAAAATGCCACGCCCGCAGGATTCAATAAATATTGCCTAATGCGGAGAACTATCGGTGTTGTAGAGTAGTCTGCTGTAGCCCAAGCCACGTCGATTGTTCGTAAAGGCACAAGATGCGGGGTTATACGTGTGACGTCGGTGAATAGTACGGGAACTGTGCAGCTTCAGGCAGGCTGCAGATGCGGTGATCGTGAGGTAAAACGGTCATGAGGCCGGCCTTGGTGTTGTAGCGGTGAGTATCTGGCAATGTTGCCGCACCCCGCGGGGTGCACGATGATGTCTTCAGCTCAGGGTAGAGTTCGCAAGCACCAGGACGCCTCATAGCAAGATTGTGCGCTCACCCGCATCGAGATCTGTTGCGGTCACAAACATCCGACTATGCCGTACATCCTAAAGAGGGGTTCCTTGTTTGTTCTTGGTTTCTCTTGGTATCTTGTCCCTCCGACCTGGACAGTAGCGGCTTGCCGTCATTAGTAAGGGCAATTCGTTGCCGACCAGGTCCTCGATCACCAAAACGAACCTACTCTCTGATACGAGCTTCTCTGTATTGCTTCCTGTCGTGTTCGTCGCCCGCAAAAAGGCACCGTTACATAAACAATAAAGGCTATTTGTGGAATAAGGGTCCTGTCGCTTGCACGTACTGCCGAGTGGCTGCCGAAAAGAAGCCACACTGGTTCCAGCTGCAGGGTGCTGGGCGCTCGGCTGGTGCGGTATCACCGTGGATGACGGTCATCAGCCGTAAGCCACAGCTACACGAGAGGCGTTGAAATGTCTCTCGCCAATGCAGGGAAGAGGTACGGCATGTTCGTGGTCAGTAGACAGCTGGCTAACAAGTGACGGGTGTGTCGTGAAGGAGTGTTGAAGGTTCTGGGTCCAGTCTTCAGGTTGCAGGATGAACGACAGTCTTTAAAGACAAAGCGCCGACATCCGCGGACCTTCGAGCAGGATTGAGGCAGTATGAGGCACTTCGGCCGAGGTCGTTCAGACCAGATTGTGTATGAGTCAGCAGATGGGAAGAGACAGAACTTTGAAGTGGCAACTATCGTGAGACAGGAGGAGGCGCCTACCGTACTGCAGTGGAGGGCGTGGTAGACAACAGCCGCAAACCGAGCAAATCCGCTTCCATCTTTCCTCACCACAGCTCTGCTTCGTATGTAGTCACGCGCTTTTTCGTACTTCTATCCGACTCACCACTCTCGCATCCTTCACGAAAACCATCTCAGACAACGAAAACAAACTGGACGCCCTGTCTTGCTCCTTCCCAACATCTCCCCTGCGCCTTCCGACCCCACGCTTAACCATCGTCTAAACTGTTAGTAGCTTCTCCAAACCTACATCAGACCGTCTAAACCTATATTAAACCGTCCAAACCCATATCAAACCACCCGCCCCCAGAACCAGGCCCTTTCCCTCCTCCAACCTACACAAGATAAGACACTCTCACCAAAACCCCTCCACGACCACCAGCCTCAGTGAGCCCTGGAGCAGCCCTCAACACGTGTCCCCACCCACGCCACAGTTGTACAACGCACATATGCACGACACACGGGTGATCAGCGCCGCACGAGTGCCTCCCGACTTGGCGTCTTTGCGACACGGAGCGCGCGCCTCTCTGTGCGATGGGGGCGCCTAGATATGCGCGTGGGCACGCGAGGTTGCGCAGAGTGTAGGAATGTGGTGTGGTGCGGCGATGATGTTTTAGATGAGAGGATCAGTATAGACAGCCAGGGTGCTGAGGAAGGGACGGAAAATCAGGTAGGTAGGTTAGGTTCCATGATTGAAGATCTAGGGATTGGATTGGAGATGTCGTTAGAGTAAAAGATCAGGGGGACCTAGAGGCCCCATTCGTGCCATACTAATGCCATATGCGAGAGCCATGCGAGAGCAGCACACACTGTGATGCCGCGAAAACCCGTCACCCGCTCCGAACGCCCGCAATAAGATCATGATTCCCACAGAAAAACCAGATCGTCTGCGACCCGCGCACATGTGCATGCGGATCTACAGCTCATGACGTGCCCAATCAAGATAATGTAAGGTATTACCACCAATCCTTTTCCACGTTACCATCCTCATTACCCATCCAAAATCTCATGTCTAACTTGTATCCAAACGCGTCACTGCCCAACACCTCGGGCGTTAGTCCTCGTAATCTGCCACGGCCACGCTATCCGTATCGCTAATATGATGCTGATGCGGATGGATCACCTCTTGCACCGCATCCTTCACGATGTTCTCAACCTTGACGTTATCCACGTGTTCGCGGGGGACCAAGAATAATTGCAGCGCACCCAGCACCGCGCACCCAGCGAGGAAGAACCAAGCCGCTGCGCTCCCCCCTGCGGCGTACACGACGCCGACGAGCGGGGACGAAATCGTGCGCGCGAGACAGCACGCTGACATGGCGGCGCCGTTGACGCGGCCCAGCACGAGCGGCGAGGGCGTGGCGTTTTTGAGCAGGATGAGGGCGCAGGGGAAGACGAGGATGCCGTAGAGGCCCTGCAGGAAGAGGGAGAGGTAGACGCCCGGAGAGACGAGTTTGTCGGGTAAGGCGGAGATGAAGGGAACGATGATGTACGTCGTGGGGTAAAGGACGATCATGCTGACGAAGGTGGCCCAGACGCCAATCTTCTCGACGAAGATCGGGAAGATGACGCCTTGGGTGAAGAGAGCGATGAGCCCGTTCACCGCGAGGAATGTGCCTACGTCGTGTAGATCCAGCCCGAGACCGCCGATGAAATCGATTCCGTCCCTAGCGGACTCGTCGAGGAGGTACACGGGGAGATTGGTGATGTATGCCATTTGGTGGAAGGCGATGATGGTCAGCGCGAGGGTCAGCATGACGACTGTCTTGTTGAAAGTCTTCTTCGGACCAGTGGGGTCAGGCCGTGTGATGGGCGCAGGAAGAATCTCATGATGTCGGATTTTGATGGAGTGCATGGTACCGAAGGAATCGCGGCGGATATCGAAGCGCTGGTCGATTGCTGAAGGCATACCATCTTCCAGGAAAGAAGGCTTTTTGCGGATTTGGCGGAGACCCTCTACGATGGACATGGAGCGGTGACGGAAGCTGCCACCAGAGAAGGCGCGCGAGCGAGAACCACGGGTTACAGAGGAGCGTGATATCGATGAGCGGTCACGCTGGCGGCCAGCGTCTCGCGGTAATGTCGAGTGTTGGGCTGTGAGCAGTGGAGCTCGCTCGTTGATGGTAGGCTCGTGCATGAGAGCCGCCTGCGTGGTCTCCTCTTCCGGCTCATCCTCCTGCATGGGAAGCGTCTCTTCCAAGAAGAGCATGCCCTGGATGATGGCCAGAACGATTCCAAGCGCAGCTACCAGGTTGGGAAGTAGGTACGGATACCTCCCAAACACGCCGTCTTGAGAAAACGTGCCAGGGTAAAACCTTGCAGGCTGCGCAAGAAAACCTCCCATTGCAGATCCGATGATACCGCCCAAGGTCCAGACAAACGGTTGCGTCGCATACGCCTTGGCTGTTCACGGTAAGCTTGGTTCAATCTCACGCCGATAGTCCACTCACGCTCATGCGCCGGATTCTTGACCATCTCCTGCACCATGGTCTGCATGATGGCGACGTTTCCATTGAGCGCACCGCCCACAAACCGCGCCAGCAGCGCGACCCAGTAGGTCTGCGCAAACCCAAACGCAAGGCTGCTGAGCGCGACGCCCGCCAAGCCTATCAGCGCCACCGGCTTCCTCCCATAAACATCGGAAATGGCACCCCAGCCCAGTGCGGTAATGGCCTCAGCGACGGCATACGCGGACAGCAGCAATCCGCTGTAGAACGACGCATCTTTCTCGTGGATGCCCAGATCCTTCACCATGACGTACGAGTACGCCAGGATCGAGTTGAATGCAAGGGGCTCGGAGAATCGGCATATTCCTAAAGTCGACCTATCAGCTTCGTTCGCACTTGTACCACGCAAGACACAGGGACAGCGTACCGACAATGATGAGCTGCTTCCAGGGAAAAGGTTCATCTTTCAGATCTATAGGCATTGTGAGTTAGATTCTGTGAGAGAGATGCGGGAAGAGTTTGAAGAAGTGCATGCAAGTTTTAAGAAGGCGATAACGAGCTTCATTAGCGGTGTGGCACGTGCATGGGAGCTACCCCTCCTAGCTCCACCTTCACCTTCGCTTCCCGCAGCTTCGGGAACGGCGCGAATACTGCAGCCAGTGCTTGACTAGTTGCACCATCTGCGGAAAATTCATTGCTATTCCAATTGCACCTTTTACGTGGATGTTGCCTGCCCGTGTGGAGTTCGATTACATATTTAGAGAGAGGAGACGCCTGCCTTGCAGAAGCTGTGTAGCACCTTCCGCCATGCACGATGGTCGCACAGCTCCTGCAGTCACTCACGCAGCGGCTAGCGCAGGTTGCCAGACCTCTCATAGTGACGTCAAGGCTTTTTTGACAGGTCGTTAATCACGTCAGTCATCCCACGTGCTCGCCTATCTGGATGGTTCAAGTCTTGCGAACGGTACGCTGATCCAGTACCTCACGACAACACCGATGACCATAGACCGAGCAAAAGGAACGTTGACGGTGATAGCCATGTACTGTGTACATATATCGCCCCCATAATATCCGCAGGTGGGGCCCCGCGTCCCGCGCTACCAGCGCCATCGACGGAGCGAAGCGACATGGGTGCATTCACCGCCTATTCGCGAAACTGCGAGGTTAATCCGACCTTGTTTCCACAAAGCGTCAGGACTCTACCTTGGTTTAATGTAGGCCAACAAGGCTGACCCGCTCGTACTCTGTATGACCTCAGGATACAAGTCGAAAAAGTCATGAACATTTCCTTTTGCCGTCCACATATCCATCACTGCTGTTCCCACAGCGATGGCGCACCCTCCAGCTTGAAATACCCCGGCTGCAGGTGTTGGAATACCCCTTGTTGGTCGTACTCCCTAGCGACGGCCTTCAATCGCGCTTGATTCTCTGCGCCGTAACTGGGAATGACCTGTTGAAACTGACTGGCGTAGTTCATGTAGTTGTACTCCACGAACAGACCTTTCTTTCTCTTCCGCAACCGCCCTATCGATGATCCTCTTATTGGTGCCCAAAATCCTGTCGTCGTCCGTCTTGCTCGCCCACATCATGTTAGACAGGAGCAGCAGCGGCCCGTCCTGCTCCGACAAGTCAAGTGTATTCCCGCCCTTCTTTGCGGAGTTCTGCAGCATAGGATCTGTGGTAACCTGCAGCGTCAATGAGGGTAGCAACGCGGAGGCGTCCGCAACCCCCAGCACCTCTTCGAAGAACAAGTCTGCAGCGAAGGAGGAAAACTCCTTGTCTAGCTTGAAGGTAGCCGTCCAAAAGGTTTGGCGCAAGCCATTGGGGTTGGGGATGTTCATCTGCAGGGTCAAGTTCGCCAACGTGCGGATCATAGTGCCATCTTGTATAGCCGGGATGGCGAGGTATTCAAAGAATATCGGAGCGTTAGGGGTTAGCTTCGCGTATTCGAACTCGGACGCAGCCATCTTGGTGTTTTGAGCATATACGAAGGAGAGGATTTGGGCGGCTGCGGTAGCTTGTGGTTAATTTACGCCTAGATTGTAGAACGCATTGGCGATGGCCGGGAATTCGTTCTCGAAATGTACTCGCGTTCCTCCCCACATCAGGCCTTGCGGTATTGTCTCGAGGTTGAACTTAGTAACGATGCCGAAGTTATTGCCACCGCCACGCAATGTCCAGTACAAGTCAGCATGGCTGGTCGGAGAGGCAGTGATGATGATGCCGGATGCCGTGACAACTTCGAAGGATGCTATGCACGATTAGCAATTGATCATTTTGAGCCTCCTGCGACGTCAAGGAAGGTAGACTCTCCAACATTGTCACAAGCCCACCCATACTCGTTCGAAAAGAACGATATCCCTCCCCCGAGCGTCAATCCCCCAACACCAATGGGACTCACCCTCCCACCCACAACAGCCACACCCTCCTCTTCCAACGCCTTGTAAACATCATGCCACGTATTGCCCGGCTGCACACCCACAAGGCTCCTTCCGTCTTCCAATGCAATTTCCTTCATCTTATCAAACGCCACAGTAATTCCGCCCTGGATACTTCTCGCGCCCGCAAACGCTGCATGGCCTCCGCTGTTCATCGCGAACGAACATTGTGTGAGTCGAGAAATGAGGATGAATGTTGGAATGTCGAAAGGAGTGGTGGGGGTGAAGATGCAGTGTGGGGATATAGAGGCTTGCTGGAGTGACCAGTAGGAGGTGGTGAAAGTGTCGTAAGTCGAAGTGTTGCTGTGCAGGACGTCACCCTCGAACTGGTATGCGAGGGCAGAGCACTACGTTTGTAGGTTAGCTTTCGAGTGAAACGAAGTGGATTAAGAGGGCTCACAGCAACGGCACACGCGCCTGCCGTTGTAGAGTTAGAGGACGTAGAGAGCGCAGGGATTGCTAACATGTCGACACCGTTGTTGCGGAGCGCTTCTGCGGCCTCGAAGGTTGGCGCTTCGAATGTGCTCTGCACGAAGGTGCGGCTGAAGCTGAGGAGAAAGGAAAGAGCGATCGTTATGCCTCGCATCGTGCCTTCTTTTCGGCCGCCGTTGCACGAGTTCGACTACTGCTGCGAAAACGGCTGTGAGATAGGCCGCCTGATTGAGACACAAAGAGCGGGGTGGGTGGGAAGATGGAGAACAAGGTTGTCATATGGTAGCTATTCGGCACTGTTGTCACAGGATGGCGGGCGGCACCTTCCCCAACGAACGAGCATATGCCGGGTCATGAGCACAAAGTCAGACAAGAGCTCCTATAGTTCTTTATCGTTTTACCTGACCTATAATCAGATGATTTTATCTTGTGATTAGGTAGATGTTAGAATAGCAAAGCTCCTTTTTGTATATCAAAAGCAGCTCTATCTATGTAGTTGAGTTCAACTCATCTATAATCAGATAAAGCATTTTAACTCCTGCTCGCGAAGAGCGCGAGAACACAAAAGGTGGTTGAAGGGAACTGGTGGGCACTTGTGCTTGTGTCATATGTTAGATTTGTACAAGGCGTCGATGATCGGCACCTGCCATTTGGTTTTACATGCCTACTCTTACAGCAATTGCGCTTATTGAACAAGATATTGTACAACGTGCTCCTTGTTCTATCCTTCTACTCCTCGTCCTCGCCGTCATCTTCACAAGCTCGAATCGCTCTCTTTAAGTATCCGTGGTAAGAATCAGGGCCATCACTCGTGAGTGATTTGCCCTTTCTCTTGGACAGTATACCAACAGTGTCCTCGCCCATTTTTAGAAGTTCCCGTAACTGGCGCTGCACGCGCTCTGCGTCGTCGGCCATGGGCATCTCAGCGTCTAGAACTGTGCGGGCGGAGCTCAAAGCGTTCCAGATGGGAATGAGTTCAAGAAGCCTATTGTGCAGGTATGCGACGGCGCGCACCTGCTTGAGATTCCTGTTGAAGTCGGCTTCGGTCTGTGCGGTTAGTGCGTCCAAGTTCTCCATATGGTCCTGCAGATATCAGCACATACTATCAATGGAAGGTGCAAAGCAAAAGGGGACTCACAGCCATAAAGTTACGCTGCTTCAGTGCGTTCATGAAGCGCGGAGCATACTTCTTGGCTGTTTCAAGCCTAACATCATGCCTGTACGCCAGCTCGGCAGCCATCTCCAAGGGCACGGCAAGAACACTCGGGTGCGTCCGATGGTCCTCCAACACGCCTGTGGCCTTGCCTAGGTGTTCGTCATTATCCATGAGCTCCACCACCTGTTCAGCCATCCGTAGGGCCTTCTTCAGCTCCTCCTTCTCCCAGCCCGACTTCCACGCCTTGTCTCTGACGGCACGCAACACGGGCCCGATTGTGTCGAAGTCTCGCAACCGCACGCCTGTCGCTCTTGCCCTTTGCAGCAGCTTGAGGACTAAATGCTGCATACCATTGTTGCTCAGTCGCCGCAAAACACTCGCCGCTTGTTCCGATGTTATCCCAATCCCGGCATTGTGGCAGCCTTCAAGAACGCGTACCATGTTTTCCCAATCTTCGGGCGTCTTGGACGCCTTCGCCATGTCGGCAAAATGCCTTCCAAAGTCCGGGATATCCGTATTGCGGTCAATGTGTTCGAGGGGCAGCGTCACGTCGCCGAGGGTGATTTCGATGGGTTCCTGCTCCAGCTTCGCGCGGTTCTCAGGCTTGTATACGAGCTTCTCCTGCTCGGGCGTGAGGTGCTTCGGCAGGAGAATCTTTGAGTTGAGCGTGGAGAGCATCTGGGAGAGCTCAGGTGACGAAGCCGGGAGGTAGACGGGGAGCGTGCCTGCGAATGTCAGGCGGTGCGCTGGTAGACGCTCGCGAATGACTGCGCACCTCGATGGAGGGCGGCGCTGCGTGAAAAGGCGCGCCGCGAGCCGTTGTCAAGGAAATGGGTGGCATTGGTGCCGAAGAGTGCCGTGCGGCAGCTCCGCCGTATGGCATGCATTCCAAAGTAAAGCTCTTCTTTTATTGTTTCCAATGACCTGTAGTGACTAAAGTAGACTTTTTCGTCGTCGTGTCGTTGCCCAACGCGCAGCCACTGGAGACGCCAAAACCCGTGCCGAATGCGCCAAGCCTGGAACATCAATTCACCGACATGTTCCTCTGACTGCTGTCAACATACCCCTCGTGACTGGCCTCCTACATGTGCGCAGCCATGAACAACGAAGAAGCCACCGTCTACCTCTCCCAGTTCATCGGCCAGCCGCTGCGCATCCACACTGACGATGGCCGCGTCTTCGGCGGCCAGATGAAGTGCACGGATAAAGTACGTCTCGAGAGTGCCTTCCCGAAACAACCACGCTAAGGTCGTTTTAGGACCGCAACATCATCCTCGCCCTCACCTATGAGTACCGCGCGCCATCGTCAGACGTCATCCGCAAAGCAGTCAAAGAGTCGGGCAACCCTTCGGCGCCTGTCAACTGGAACAGTCGCTATGTCGGCTTGGTCGTCGTTCCGGGCGCTCACGTGAAGAAGATCGAGTTTGAGGAGAGCACCATGTCTGGCCAACCGAGTGGAGTGGTTGTGTGAGCGGGTGGGACTGCCCATAGGGAGCCCGCCCCTGGTAACTGTTTCTGTGGTAGGGACTTTACCGCATTGGGCGTCATGCCATTAGGTGAATCGGTGCACCTTGCACGCTATGCGGAGGAAAGGGCTGGCTGGGCTATCTAATAGCCACCAAGATTCAAAACAACCGCAAACCATGCACGAAAGGTCTCTAGTGGTGCAGCGTTGCTACCTAAAACTTCATGTTCAGGTACCGAATTCCACGCTCAGCGGACACGCAACCATGGGACTATGCTAACGTTCAATAGAACACAGCATGGGATTCGTCGACCATGGAATCAGGCAAACATTCCCTGGTAGTATAAGTGGGTTGCCTAGGGTTAAGGAAGCTTGATGGTGCTTGCTGGTGTACGGTAACCTGTTACTCGGTACAGTCCGCGTTGATGTCTCAACAGGGGCTACCAATAGCCTCACAGGCACCATCCTATCATGCGGTCGCCTTTGCACCCTTCACTCCACGAGCTTGGCTTCACTTGCTCACTATTCACTTTTCACCTTCATGCCCTTCCTATTGTACTGTCTCGCCTGATACGTAGCGCGTGCTTTTACCGCCGATAAAATAATTCAGCGCTCTCACTTGACTCTCCACCAGAAATTCTCGCACACTAGCTCTCGACATCTGTCTACAATTCACACATCGCGACCACGCTCAAGTCACACCAGCCTACCGCATACACTTCCCAGCATGACGCCAATCACACCCTCCTCAGGTTACCCTAGAACCCACAATGCAACCGCCGAAAAGCGCGCATCGCAGCCCACAGGTATCACTAAGCCTCCCCGCCGCCGTCCGCGCAAAACCCACCCCAAGGTCCTGGGTCCACTCAGCACACAATACACCACCCCATCCGCCGTGCAAATGTCGCGCCTGCTCTCACTACCTCCCGAGCTCCGCAACATCATTTGGAGCTACGCGCTGACATCTGATGATTCACGCCTGCACTACGACTCGGCCGCCGTGCGATTTGACACCTCACAAATCGCAGCTGGATTGCCGGCGACGTGCCATCAGACAGCGCTCGAGACGCTGTACCTGTCACTGAGGTGTAACACGTTGTGCTTTGATAGTAAAGCTGCGTTTTTGCGGTGGACGAGGAGGTTGGTGGCGGTGGAGGGGAAGTTGGGAGTGGGATTGAGGGTGAGGGGGTTGGAGTTCGTGGAAGAGAAGGGATGAGGGTTGGAGTAGGGTCAGGCTGGATGAAGGCTCGGCAGGCAGATGTATAGGAGCTGTAGAAGGGGCATGGTACAGTAGGATAAGGGATATGAAATTACAGTGGACTTTGTACACAACGTCAAGGTTACCCAGGATGGCCGATGCGAACACGGATGGATTTCAATACTGGCAGGATCACTACAGACTAGGGTACGGCATACAGAATTGATTTGAGCGTTGTATAGCACATCGAGGTCACTCACGATCTAGCATGTTTCCGCATATGCAGCACCGGTAGACTACCTGAGTGCGGCTAGCGCCACCTACGCACACTTCGTCGATGATTTCCACTTACCCACACCAACACTCTGCGTACCACTTCCATCGCCAGAGCCATATCAAGATGTCATCTTCCACGGAGTACAACCTCTCCGGCAAAACCATCCTCATAACCGGCGCCTCCTCCGGCATCGGCCGCAGCACCGCTCTCGAACTCGCCCGCACATCTCCCTCGCTCAAACTAATCCTCACAGCGCGTCGCCTCGACCGCCTTCATACCCCCTCAAACAACAAATCCGCGACAAAGTCGGCGACGACGTAGCCGTTCTAGTCAAACAGCTCGACGTTAGTAGAAAGGCGGACATCGATGCGTTCTGGCAGGAGCTAGAGAAAGAGGAGGGGTTTAAAGATGTGGGTGTGCTGGTTAACAACGCGAGATTTATTTCTGGCGTTGAGAGACCGCCGGATGTACCCCGCGAGGTGATTGAGAGCGTGTATAAGACAAATGTCATGGGTGTGATTCATATGACGCAGGCCGCACTCGCCGTTTTCAGAAAGAGATTGGAGGGTGGAAAGGGAGATATCGTTATGCTGGGGAGTATAGCGAGGAGGCAAGCTTATGTTGGGGGTACCGTGAGTTTTTGTGCCTGGAAGGAGGGCTGAGGGGTGATGTAAGGCTAATGGGAGGCAGATATATTGCTCAAGTAAAGCAGCAATTCAAGCTTTTGGAGAGAGCCTCAGGAAGGAAGTGGTCGATACGCGGATACGAATTATGACGGTGGACCCTGGACAGGCGCCTATTGTGCGTCTTCATCGTTTAATAATTATTCTAAGTAGTGCTGACGGACCGTATAGGAATTCAACGACATCCGGCATCGGGGCGATAGGGAGAAGGCTGATGCGGTATATGCGTAAGTGCATTGAATCGTGCTTATCAGAAGAGACTGATGAGAAAGTGGATGCGATCCGCTGGCGCCCGAGGATCAATGTGTTTGCGGTGGGACGGAGGGAGAATGTTGTGGTTATGGATACGCTGCTTTATCCTTCGCATTAGGTTGGTAAGGGCGATCAAGAGAGTGATGGATAGATGCGGCTAATATTTTGATAGGTTTCGTCGACGCACATTCGCTGAAGACTGTGAGCCTAGAACATTAAGGAAGCTCTATCGGACTTAACGGCGTCAAGAATTTTTCAGTTTCGGCACTTTCTCACAGTCCTAAATTGTATACGATGAAACCTGCATGTCTCACAATTTGAAATGTCTTAAAGCATGGGCCTACTGCGTTCCCCAAGCCTCGGCAACGGAAGTTGAAGTTCTAAATACCAGAAACCTCTGGTTGAAATGCATGTCGTTGGTGCTATTTCCATAATCCTTTTATTCGGGACACTGAAAGCATTGCCCCAAGGAGGCCTGCGGTCCTTCTGGTCTTGGACAATGTATTACGCATCATATCACTAATACTCTCCGGCGGCACAGTAATATTCAATTACATTCATTTGAACTTACCTCGGTCCATCTTATTTGACACCTCAGAGTAGCAATGGGATGGACCTACTCCCCTTTATTGCCCTCCTTAGCCTAGCCTTTACACCTACGGTGCTACATAGCCTTACTCGACGTATATATATTTTCGTTACTCTCTAACTTTCGCAAACTCTTTGCTCCACTATGCTAATTAACTTACAGGAGACTATCCCTCTGTCACCTGCTTAATTCTACCGACTCTTGCACCAGTCATCTCCAACTACCTAATCTCCTATACAGCAGAGATACGGGTGGATATTATCACCACGCGTCTGATTAGTTGTGCCTGTAAGTACCCCCATCACCCTCACCGCCCAAATGTCCTCGCTTGCTGACAGCACACAGGCGCATTTCTTACCCTCGCCTCCGGCATCAATGCCTTCGAGCCATCCAACTTAAACACCTAAAGCAACGACCCCTGCGTCCTCCAAAGCCAGCCCGGCCTCAACGCGAACGTCAGCCTCCAGCGCTGGACCGAGTGCCAGACCAACCGTACATCAACCCCCCCAAACCCGCCTCTTATAAACTAACGTACCAGGCTTCTTCCCAGTCCCGAGCAACCCCAGCTGGTACAAGGCCTTCTCCGAGACTTTTAGCAGCAGCCTCCTCGCCACCTTCAACAATACCCACTACGACTACGCCGGTTGACTGGACCTCTACGAGGCTTTCAGCATAACCATCGGCAAGACGTCCGCACACTTTGATCACGAGTTTGCGAGCACGCTGGCTGTGCCGGACGAGGATGGTGTGGGTGGGCTTGTGTACCTTATTGGATGGGAGGGCGGGTATAATAATAATCTCAAGAAAGATATCTGGTATGTTTTCCTACGTTGGTGGAGGTTTTCATGCGAATGTGATGTGTTTGATGTAGGTTCTCTAATGCGGCTTTTGCGCGCGTCGAGGTTGTGGGCGGACAGAGGAAGATTATGGAGTTTAGGGGGAGCTCGAATATACCGAATAGCACGCCGCTGCCGAAGCCGAACGAGTGGACGTGTTCGCTGTAGAGGTAAAGTGGACAACTGGGTTGGGTGGGCAGGTGCTAGACGGTCTGCAGAATGGGCTCGAAGATAGGAACACGGGAGCATTTTATAGCTTCTGGGCGATATGAATGCTACGAAGATTGGGTACGGAGCTTTGAAGCTCTGGGGAAATAGAATGGATATCGAATTCGTAGGACTAGGCACGGTTATACGCTATGTCTACTTACACGGACTATAAGAATAAGAACCTTGGAAGTACTTCCACCTGACCTCTATCCAAAGCGTGCAGGCTCAACATGCAGTCTACCACCGGACGTGCTTTCGTACACCCGCGCATACGGAGAGATTCCAATACCACTCCGTCAGCAGTAACCCACATGCGCCGCTGCATCGGAGACATTCAACCCCCACGCCTAACCTCAACACCTGCAAGCACCCTTCTCGCACATCAAACCGCGAACACACATTTCACAGCACGATGCGGAATGTACGCAGAACAATCGGCCACCTCATCGAGCTCGCCATTGCGGTCCTGTACACCCTCGCCAGACAAGCGCATTTCACAGAACGCTTCACGCCGGAGCTCGCTGCGCAGGTGCGTCCGATCAAACGCCACCCTTTATACGTTACAAAACTCTGAAGCTGAGTGTTTCTATAATGCAGATTGAAGAAATGACACCGCGCTCGCACGAGGCATTTTGGTTCTTGAACCTTGAATATGCGCAGGTGAGCCCAGTCTCCTATCAACCTTTCCCTTGCGCTTCCCTTCCTACATGATTCTGGTGCAACACACGCCCCAATAGCCGCCCTCTTCATGTGAGGGGAACATAAGTTTGAAGTTGTATAGATCAAACAACTCTTCGGCGCCTTCGATCTCGTCGGCGCAGCTTTGCTGTTCCGCTCCAGCATGCGGAGAGCGGGACTGAGGATGGCGGTTGCGGGGTTCGCGGGCGGGTTGTATGGGCAGCGGTACACGGGTGGGGAATCGGGACAGGTGGGTGCGATGTTGGGGATGGCGGTCGTGAGGGTGGTGTTTTTGTAGAGGGGTTTGAGGATGGAGGGGTACTGGGAGGGAATTTCCGGTCGGATATGTACGAAGATTGAACCCAAGATAGATGCTGTCTTCAGTCTCTGAGCGCTGCAGGTGGCGTATCCTACATTTGCGGCATATTGGAAGCTATGCACTCGAAATCCGAACTCCTCGGCACAGGTTAAAAATTCGGAAACGGGTCGTCCTTCAGCTTCAACGCCTGGATATCCAAGAGCCTCCCTTCTCAGGTTCTTGTATCCCGCGCTCCTCTCTAACCCTCCTCCCCTTCTCCCTCCTTCTCTCCAACGACGCTAGCATACTCCTCTCATACCTTTCCTTCATCCTCGCCCTTATCAAATCCTTCCTCGGCTTCGCATTCAGAAACTCCTCAATGCTAAACCCCATCTCCGCCACGCACACCCCGCACGCATGACACTACGTCCACCACCAGAAATTCTCAATCTGGTACTCGGCCCTCTCTCTGCCTCCTTCATGAACGATCTCAAAGAAGCGGAATCTCTCCTGTACACTTTCTTCGACCTCTTCTAGGGTCACCGAATCGTGCCACGCCCCACTCCAAGGACTCATCAGCAAGCCACACGCCTCACAGATAGAGAAACTCCTACGCATCGTCTCGCCAGCGTAGTAAAACCCCGTGCGCACGCCACACGGAATGCAGATCCGACGTCCAGCGCGCATCTGTCCCACCATTTCCGCGCCGGAGCGCATGCTCGTGGAAAACATTTCTACCGCCTTAAACCGCAAGCATGTGTAGCAAGGGATTTCTTCGAGGCCTTCTTCAGGCGTCATGAAGAGGAACATGTGTCTCCCGTATCTCTCGGCCTGGTTGTACCAGGCGCCTTTGGTGATGGTTTGCTCTAGAGGCCAGTTGCGGAGGGTGCGTTGGTCGGTTTCCCAGGTGAGAAGGCGGGCAGCGCAGTTGCGGCGGATGAGAGAGAGGTCTTAGGGGGAGAGAAATGAAGCTGTGATGGCCTTTGTGGTGCTGATGAAAGAAAGGATATCGTCCCAGGAGGCGAAACGGAGAATGTGGTTGATGAGCTCCGGGGGGAGGGAGAGGAGAGGCATGGCGACGGAGTGCGTGTCGGCGTGGTCCCTAGAGGACTGGATCCGGGGACGTTTTACTATTTATATAGATGTTCGGTTCGAAAGGGCATGAACCGCCCTTGTGAAGGGCGCACGTGGAGTTCGACTGGTCCGAGGAAGTTGAGAGCGGTGTGGCGGTTGCGGTGACCCAGTGCTGAATTATTGTATAGGAAGTCTAATCGCTGCGACGACTAAAAAGACTACACGTTACTAAACGGTCTCGAAAATAATGCGGATGGGCAAGTTATTACCTTGTTGAGGGAGGTGCTCCCCGGCATACGGAAGGAGCACGCTAGCCCTATATAGGCGGCTTCCCCGCCTACAGAATTGATCACTCTTACACTTAACTTCATCATACCTTACTGAATTGACAAGTGACTGACGGGGCAGTGAATGGCTCCAAACAAGAAACATCAGGGAAAGGTCTGGAGCAGCGACGACGTCATGCGATGTCACCACCTGAAGTGCGACCATCCGGTCCAACTTCTAACAACACTCTACCTTAGAAAATGTTCACCATAAATCGAACTGCGATAATGATAGTTGCGTATATCATTGACAACTGGTCTCAGTGTTCAATTATTTTACCGCCTCAATCTGCACATAAGTTCCACTTCAGTCCAGCTCAAACTCTGCGACGCAGCACCACTCACAGATCAACACATATATACAGCCAGGCTGAGTTCTGGCAACAATGCAAAAAAATTCTTTGACTAGCTTCTCAAGATCTTAATCCTTGATGCTCGCGAGCTCCCCGAAGCCGCAGTCCATAAACATTCGTTCCGAACTTTTTCAGTCGATCGTCCTGAGATAAAGTCCTATCCAAAAGGCCGAAGATGATCAGACGCTCCTGCGCCATTACATGCTCTTAAAACCGTCCTCTCACACGAGGAAAGCCTTGCCTTATGCCAGTACCGTGTCGCCTACCCGTGTAAGTAACACCCCCACACAACAAAGACATACCCCATCACATCCACCTCCACGCAACCAATCCCCTACTCCTTCTTTCTCTTCCCACCCTCCACCCCGGCCCCCTCACTAACAACCCTCCCATCCACCCCCCGATACTCCATCGCAAACAACAACCGCGAATTCGGCGTCGTAGGACTCTGACTCGGTGTCTGCCCCGGCGTCTCCATCACACCCTCCATTCCCCTTCCAAACCCGGTCCTACTCTCCTCCGTCAACGGCGCTGGATGCAAAAACGGATTCTGCAGCCCCGCGCCCGTTGAGATGCTCAGACCGCGGCGGTTCCGATTGCGCTGTGTGGTCGAGGGGAACGGAGGACGGCCAATGGGGAGGGAGAGTTCATAGGTAGCGGCCGTTGGCGTGGTTACCGGTGGTTGTGGGATCGGGATAGGCAAGGAGGGCGGTGGGAGGGTGGGCGGTCCGGATGGGATGCCGGCGGGTGTGTCTCGCGGGAGTGGTGAGATTAAGGGCTCGCGCTTGAAGGGGCCAGCTTGGGTGTTGGCGAAGCTGCCGTGCCGAGGACTGGTAACACTTGTTGCGGTTGGTGTAGTGGGTTGTGAGGAGTTTCTAGCGCTGGGGGTGATGGGAAAGGGCTTTGGATCACGAGAGCCGCCGAAGCTGTTGGGGTAGCCGTTGGCGTCGTAGCGGTTCGGACGGTCCATGGTGGTGGTATAGACAGTATTTGGGCGTGATGAGGATAATGTTTAGGATGGGAGTGGCGAATTGGTGGCCTGGAGTACTTGCCGTGTGGGGTGGCTCAAGTCGAGGCGGTCGAGGTGTGTGGGTGATGCAGGAGTGTGAAGAGCGGTCTGCTAGCGGTCGCTATATACAGAAAATTGGCAGGAAAAGCTGGTCTTTGCCTTTTACAAACAGATATCTCGCTGCCGACAGACGTTGGGTTGAACCGAAAGAATGCGGGCGTGGTCCAAGAGCCGATGGAGGGATCCACAAGGTCAAATTGAAAACGGGTAACGCTGTTTCCAATTGCTCGTGCTTCATGAACTGTATCATAGGTCAGTTTATACAGCAGACTGATGAAACGCGTCAACGGTGGCGGTGAAAAAGTGTTCCTGAGCAAAAACAGCAAGTTGATAAGGCGCCAAAATCGCGAAGCGACGCTGATAACAGTGAAATTCTTGGTATCGCGCATACCGTCGGGGTTGAGCACCTTATTGGTTGCCAGCGCTAAATACAAACAAACGGAATTAGCACGTTGTTGCCTGGAGTGAATATACAGCGGGCCGTCGAAGCTGGAAGTGTCACGTGGAACCCTTCTTCCTGGTTTTCTTTACGGTGCTACTTGTCTGCAGAGTCGATTCGTTAAGTGTCGCACCTACTGAGTGACTATGAGCCAGTCATGTACTTTGCATACGATACCGCCTGCCAGGTTCTATGATTTATACTACGCAGTGGCATACGCATCAAAGCAATAGTTTGTGGTAGGGTTCGCTTGCTCTAAGTGCACATGTATTTGTTAGATCTATGTTTAGTAAAGAATGGGATAGTGAAGCCGCAAATCCATACATACAATCCCATGAACGAGCGGGATGGCAGGAGATAGCTGGCACGAACCATGGCCCATGAACTCCCAATAATTCACAGCTGAAGACATACCGTCTTCAGCTTTAGCCGTCAGTCAAACGCCATCAGAAACCCATACCCGCTCTGAACTCCGAAGATAACCGTACACATGCCCATAATCACACAAATCCCCGCCGACGCGCACTCTTCCTCATCAGCCCAACGCTAAACAGCAGCGTCCTCCTCAAAACTATCCTCCCCTCCAGCCTTACCACCTTCACCAATCATACCGTCCTTCTGCGTTTCCTCCGCGATCTTCGCCAGTCCCTGCACTGACACAGCAACCACCACCAAATCTCCGTCCACCTTGTTATCCATCGCCATAGTAGTCGAACTGTCGCTAGGAGCCGAAGCCGCGGTAGGACCAGAGCACGGAGAGCAAGCGCAGTTGGTCAGTGTCTTCCGACCGAGGATAGTTTCAGCGTTCGCGTCTAAGGCGGCGTGCTTAGAGCAGTAAGCGCAGCCACAGGCGTTGGTAGCGTGATCTCCAGTGAGATTGTTGACAGGCGTGGTCCTGTTGGCGCCGACGGAGGCAGGCACAGGCGTAAGGCGGAGGAAGGTGGCGCAGCCGGCGGAAGAGCAGTCAGGAGTGGGGAGAGTCGGTGCTCCGAAGCCGCGGTGGTCGAACATCTTTCTGCTTGTCTCTTTGTCTTTTCTGGTTCCAAGGGCTTGTCTGAGTGCTGGGTTGTGCGAGTTCGCGTGTGGTGGATTGGGTGTGTTGACAGCGTAGCAGTTGCTCTTGGGTGAGTGCACAAATAAATGAGTCTCGTTGTGAGCGGCGGCGGCGCGCGCGCTTTATACCGGGTAGTCTTAGGGAGATATTCACTGTGCCGCGGTTTATTTGGTAGCGGCTACGAGGCAAACCGTGGTTGAGCGTCCGCTACGAGTCACGGTTGGAACATGGCGTTGAAAGTGGAGTGGCTCACAATATAGCGACCATGAGTGAGCGAGAAGTGCAATTTGACAACAGCGCTATCGGTCTCGCACTAGTGCCACGTGGGTTGAGAGAGGATGGAGGTTGCTCTGATTCTCTTGCCGCCGTTTGGATGTGGAAAGGGCAGTAGCCGCACCGCCGCGAGTTTGGGACACTCAGACAGAGAGTGAAGCATAGCCACCTGTAGAGAATAGAGAAACAGCCCATCCAATATGCTAGGTATCTATGCCTCTATCAACTCAGGCTTTACATCATCTAAAGAAAAGCTCGAGACGTTGCGGCTTGTAAGCCGAACGAGTGTCGAAAGAAGATTGTTGAGCGCAGCCCGAGCAGCTGGACAGTAACGGCCCCACATACTATCTGAATCCGCTTCACGAGCTCCCAGCACCCTTGAGATGCTCCTCGTACAGCTTCTTCTGCTTCTCCCATTCCTTGCGCAACTTCTTCCCTTTGCTCTTCGGCACATCGGCGCCCTCCTTGTCCTTGGTCGGTACACCATCCTCATCCCAGGCGCTGTACTCGTCTGTCTTAAACATCTCCTTCGGATCGATCTTCGCCTGCTCCGCCAGCTTAGCCTTCTTCTCCGCCTCTTCCCGCTCGCGCTTCAGCTTCGCTTCGGCTTTCTGGCGGGCGATGGCCTCCTTCTGTTCGCGTTCGGCCCGTAATTCAGCGTCGACAGGTCGCACCATGGCGGGCGCGTTGGTTCGGTCCTCGAGATACACGCCTACGTCCCAAAGATGGACATCTCTGAGCTGATCAGAGAGCTCCAGGAAGCGCTTTGCCTCTGCCTTTTCGTGTGCTGCACGCCTGATTTCTTCTTGGAACGTGCTGAGTATCTCTGCGTAAGCAATGGATGAAGCGTCTTGCTGCTTTGACGGCTCATCATTGCCAATGATGGCCTCCACCGCTTGCTCGGCGAGATCGTCTTTAGCAATAGCTCGAGAGCGGACGACATCACGTAGCTTTGCGGCGGCGTACACAAAGGGTTTAGACTCCTCTGGAATGTCAATGCCGGACCACCCGATGGAACCATCGTTCGGATCTGCGCTTCCATCAAGCCCAAATATCCGGACCATACGAGTGATATAGCGAGCCACTTCTTTCGAGACCTCGTCACTCAGGGCAGAGTGGTCGGCAGTGTTCCAATCTTCGATGAGTCGCTTGATGGCGCGGATGGCTGCAGGGGTGTCGAACGAATCTGAGAGAGCGTCGTGCACCTCTGACTTGGCTGCTTCTAATCTTTCCTGGATCCTTCCATCTTCTGTACCGGTCAAGGTGGTGTTTGGATGTATCTCGAGATCCTTCACTCGCATGAAGAAGTTAGAGATATAACTCTCCAACCCAGCCCCTGCCTTGCGCATGTCGTCAGTGATCTCGATGCCGTCATGCCATCCGTTCATCAGGAGGATGATTCTGAAGCTACGGGCCGTCCAATCTCCTCGTGCTAGAGCATCTCGAATCGTCGTGAAATTCTTGAGGCTCTTGGACATCTTGCTTCCAGAGATTGACAGGTGTCCCATGTGGAGGAAGTAGTTGACCCACTGAACACCTTCTCCATTCGACTCGTTTGCCCAGTACGCTTCGCTCTGTGCGAGTTCGTTGTCGTGATGTGGGAAGCAAAGGTCAATTCCACCGGCATGAATGTCCATCTGAGAGCCTATGGCCTGGGAAGCCATCACACTGCACTCTATGTGCCACCCTGGGCGCCCTTTCCCCCATGGACTAGGCCAATACGGTTCTCCTGGTCGAGAAGCCTTGAACAGAACGAAATCCTGCTCACTTTTCTTGCCTGACCTATTCGTCGACAACGAACCTTCACCATCTGCCTGAAGCGATTTGTTCCCGCGACTGGTCGGCTCAAGGCGTGCATAGACATTGCCAGGCTTCTTCTCGAAAGCATCGATATCGAAATAGACGTCCCCACTATCGGTAGGATAGGCATAGCCGTTTTCTACGATACGAGCGGTAAATTCGTTGATAGCGGAGCCAAATTCAGTCACGCGAGTGATAACGTCAGGATCCAGTACATTGAGCGCATGCATGTCTTCGAAGAACCGATCTTCGTACCTCTTGGTAAGCGCCAGCCAGATTTCGTGCTTGCTACCGTCCACAGACGAACCGTGCAGCGAGTCGAGATACGGTAGAATGACATCAGCAGTCGCGTCCCAGAAGTTCTCAACGTCCTCTTTTGTGCTCTTGGATGGCGCAAGCAAGGCCGTAGATGCTGCCGCGGCTACCCGAATGTGCATCTTGATCTTGGCCTCGGTATCACCTGGAGGCGAGGTTCCATCAAGCGACTTGCCTTGCAATACCGCGGCATAGGCAGCAGCTGCCGCGTCGTTGAAGCCTTCCGGTTTCAAGTCAGGGGCCAACAATGTAAGGTTTTTCGCCAGATACTTCTTAAATGCTTCGAGGGCAGTCTCAAGAACAGTGGCGTCCAGATTTGGATGTTCAGACCTGAAGTTCGCGAAGAGATGTTGCTGTCGCCCGCGGAGAATGATCTTGTCGTCTATCTACGCCGAAGTCAGCATGAGCACAATACCAAGCATGGGTATCGCCTGCGTTGGCATCGAGCGAGAGACAATAAAACTTACATCGGTAATGTTCTGAACGAATTTCATGTCATAACCTGTGGATGTTAGCACAATACGGATAACATCGGGAACTTCGCATTCGTTGGATGCAAATGTCAACTGACTTCAGACGCCATAAAATGGATCGTCTATAGCACCCACGACAACTACTCTCTGGTTCAATCTGACATACCGAAATAGTCGCGAAGCAAACGCCTTATGATGTCAATGGTGACATAATTCCTAAATGGATAGATTAGTCCATTGACTTGTCAAAAGTCCTACTCTACCAGCGCTTACCTTCCGTGACCTAGATGCGCATCATCATAAACAGTCGGTCCGCAAGAATACCAACTGATCTTACCCTCCTCTATGCTTTTGAAGGGTGTCTTGGACTTGGTCAAGGAATTATAGACTTTTAGCGAGCTGGGCTTCCCAGGATGTGGCTCCTTCCATGGAGGCTGAGTGCGGGCTGGCGTAGTCATGGTGCTGTGTTTGTTCGAAAAGAGTCGTGGTATCGTAAAAAGTCGTTGTCGTGGCAAGGAAAGACGCACGAGCATCAAGTGTGAAGGAAAGAGAGCTGAGAAGGAATGGAGGGTAGGCGAGGGCGAGAGTGGTTAAGTAGCACGGTAGGAGTCACAGCGATGCTAATGCTGCCCTAGACCGTGCGACTGCTTTTTCAAATATTGCTTGAGATGCTGTCCTGGTGAATGTGTCCAGAAGGGTGCAGGTGATGAGTCAGTAAAGGCGTGATCACCCTTGTTTGTATGGGTCTTGGCGTTTTCGAGATACAAATTATAGGTGCTGCAGGCCGATGCAAATATATCGGCAATTTACCTAAGCTTATTGCGGGTTCAATCGGAAGATTGGAGCCACAAGAGAGTGAATAGGCAAGACCAAAGGAGGGAAAGGTGCAGCTGTGAATTGTGACGGTTCGAGGGAGAGAAGGTGAGACGTGCCTGATGTCTGTTAATTAGCGCAGGGACGTCTTGGCTTGTTCCCCGCTAGCTGCCCCGCCAAAAACTCAAGCAAGCTGCGCGCGAAACAATTGCTCACCCGCGTCGATGGATGCGCCTCAAGCTCGCATGGCGCCCACCGTCTCGCCCTTCCTCGATCCTAGCACCCACGCATCTGTCAACAGCCTCGGTGTCCTTCAGCTGAAGCGCGACCACCTTATTCCTGCTGTGCTATCGGATTCTGCGTCCAGCGACTACGCCGAGGGAAATGTCGTGAACACCCGCTTCGGCAGCTTCACGCACAGCTCGCTCATAAATAAGCCATGGGGTACACAGATTCTTGCATCGGTCGTGGACACAGGGTCGCGCAGCGGAAGATCAAAGAAGAGGAAGCGCGAAGCCAATGGCGATGCCGATGCTGCAGGAGAAGTTGGAGCTGGCGCTGAAGAGACGGCAAAAAGTGTCCTGAAGGCCGCGACGGCGAGCAGTGGATTCGCGCATCTAGTTCCTCCGACGCCGGAGACGTGGACGCTGTGCCTACCCCACCGGACGCAGGTGGTATACACGCCGGACTATAGCTTCATTATTCAGAAGACACGCTTGCGCCCGGGAGATCACATAGTAGAAGCGGGCGCTGGGAGTGGGAGTTTCACCCATGCGGTAGCGAGGACCGTGTTTAATGGGTCTCCCGGGTCAGAAGGAAACGAGGAAGAGCAGCCTGAAGCAAATGGGACGACCACGCGCAAGAGGAAGAGGCGGCAGAAGCGTTACGGCCATGTGTACAGCTTTGAATACCACAAGCCTCGCGCCGAACAGCTTCGAGAAGAGATCATCTCTCACGGCCTCGACCCTATGGTCACCATCACGAATCGTGACGTCTACGCCGACGGCTTCTGCCTAGACGACGACGACGCACCCAACGCCGACGTGATATTCCTCGATCTCCCAGCTCCTTGGCTCGCCCTCAAACACCTCACCCGCTCCCCACCTCCGCCCGCCGTGGTCAAATCCGTCGCATCTGACCCCTCGACACCCAATGCAGAAGCTTCATCATCCACGCTCCAACCTGCACCAGCAGCAAAACCGTTCCGCTCCCCACTAAACCCCAAGAGTACGGCTAGGATATGCACATTCTCACCCTGCATCGAGCAAGTCCAAAAGACCGTCGCCGCCATGCGCTCCTACGGCTGGCTCGACATCGAAATGTACACCATGGAACACAAGCGCCTCGGAGTGCGCCGCGAGCGCATCGGGCTCGCCGAAGAAGGCCTCCGTGGCGCGAACCCCTCCCCAGCCACCGTCCAAGAAGCCGTCCAGCGCCTCCGCGACGTAGAAGACCGTGCAAAAGTATTCCACGGCCTGCAGAAGGAGAAGCAGGAACAAGTCATGCGGAGAGCGGAGGCGAAGAAGCGCGGCGAGAAAGTGTCTGCGCGCCATGACGAGGAGAAGGAAAAGGAGGAGAAGAAGAAGAAACTCGAGGGCTTGCCGCCGAGTAAGCACGACCGCCTGGAGCGCGCGAAGAAGGAGTCGGTGAAGAGGCCGCTGTTCAAGGAGGGCAGGCTGGTGTGTCGCACCGAGTCGGAGATCAAGACACATACGTCGTACCTGGTCTTTGCCGTGCTGCCTGTCGAGTGGACAACTGAGGACGAGGCGAAGGCGAGGAAGAAGTGGGGGTGAAGCAGTCCCTTCCTTCCGCCTGCCATTTTTAACTCCTCATTGGGCGCGACGCAAGATGCACCTGCACTGTTGTTTGACATGCAGGCTTGTGTCCGCACATTCAGAGCTGAGCTCACGTACCTTACTCGCCTGCGCTCAGCTCCTAACGTCGCGTCCTTACACCCTGCCAAAATCTGAAATGTAGTCAATACGGTACCCTACAACCCTTGCTAATACCATCATCCATATTCCTCGCCCTATCCGACCGGTTCTCCCTCTACACCGAGTAAAGTCCGTGACATGCTTACTACCCAGGGACTTAGCACCTAAGTCGGGACCATACAACCTGAAACTTAGACACCCCAAGATATACCTACGTAGGTCCTTTTCGATCCCGCCACCAATTGGTCCAAACCGCTCACAGGTTCAGTGGCATCTCACTAATCGTGCGAACTATCGATAAACTCAGCGGCACGTGCGCGTGACCTCCAAGGCTATTTTTGTCGCAAACTCTTGGCTTGGCCTAGATCCTTCCCCAACCTCATGACAATGTAACCCAATACTTTTCCTCCCAGTCGCTCGCACGCGCCATAACGAATGAGCAAGAATCGCACGAATCACAGCAACCTCAGTGGTAAAAGAGAAATGTTCCATGTATCCACAATCTATTGGCTACAATATTGACGGCGAGCAACTGGATAAACGCGAGCGACTGACTCATGTCCAAAGTTTCTGCAGCTCATATTCAAATATTTCCTTCCATGTACGGCGACATGCAATCCAAAAGCGATTCATCATCCGGGACTGCCGATGTTATTGTTTCATCCAACCCGTATGCTGATGTCTAATCAAGCAACGGGCTTCTCTCAAACAAGCCGTACCTCGCGGCATCAACCCCAAACCGCATCCTTGGCCCTCTTGCTGCCGTCCCTCAGCGGAGGCGTAGAGATCACATGCGTCCACGCCTCCTCCCCATCAATGAAGAGCCGATACTTGAGCAAACTCTGCTCGCTAGTCTCGGGCGCCGTGATCTCCACCGCGCCGAATTTGCTATTCCCGTCCGGGAGATACTTGACGCACACGTCTTCGTCGTCAATCTCGTTGTATGTTCGGAACGGCAGGTAGAACATTGATAGTGGGCTTGTGCTAAACTCATGCACCGTCGCGCTAACGGGGTAGTCGGAATCTTTTGGTGGCGGGAAGGACGTAGCGGCGAACTCGTGGCGGTCGCCGCTGAGAATGACAACGCCGACGCCATGCGAGGAGGAGAGGTCCCAGGCCGCTTCGAGGATCTTGCGGCGCTCGACGAGGTATCCGCCCCAGGTATCCTCGGACCCGAACTGCCAGTTTCTCGTGAATGGTACGCCAGTCACGATGAACTTCCAATGCACGCCCCTTGGGGGTACTGTCTTCAACCAAGCGAGTAGATCAGCCAACTGGGTTTCCCCAAGCATCGTCTTCTCCGGATCATTCGGATTGGCGTTCTCGGGGCTTCGATATCTCCTCGTGTCCACCAAAAAGAAGTCCGCAGGACCCTGGACGAAGCTGAAATATGTGTGGCCTTCTCTATGCGCAGGTGGATTGACGGCTGCATGATAGTGCTGGAAAGCGTCGTACGCGGGGACGGCGACGCCCGTCATGTTACCATTCCAGTCGTTTTGGATCTCGTGATCATCGATGACGTGGATCCAGGGTAGGTTTTGGCTGACGGAGGGCCAGTCAGGCGAGGAGTAGACCTGACGGTACTCTCGGCGGTAATATTCTGTGTCTCTGCCTAATTGGAGGGGCACGTCGGCATAGATGAAGTCCCCGAGGAACAGCATGAAATATGGCTCGAGATCGGGTATCCAACGGGCTAGATGGGTGAATCCAGGAAAGTGAAGAGGGTGCTGAAACGGTGTGTAAGGAACGCCTGTGGACGTCATGAGTATGCAACATCAAGGAAGCCAATTTGGACTGACTCACGTGGTTTGATGCAGCTTGAATGAACAAAAGTGTACTTGTTGTCTCTAAAGGTGGAAACACGGCCTGGCCGTGGTGGGGTAGTGAAGGTCCCCGTGGTATTCCCGCTGGAGGTCTCGATCACGTACTCGTAAGGAGTATTCGGGCGAAGATCTAATATTGGCCCCTGCAGTCAGCACGTGGCTTTCCGAACGCCTGTTTTTGAATCAACTCACGGTCAAGCTTGATGGCAGCGGTGAAGTCACTGTCGCCGGTCAACCAGTAGTTTGGCTGGCTTGCACGGAGCGTTTTGTGCATCCATGAACGTTCATACTCATCGACCGACCGATAGAGCACCTTCACGTCGTATGCATATGGCTCTCGCACGAGGATGTTGGCGTAATTCTCCGAGACAAAACCGATACGCCCGAAGCTTGCGTGCTGGTGGGTATGGAAGATCTGAGTGCGGTAGATGACGTCCAATGTCATAGCCAGCAGGGCCAAATTGATTCCAAATGTCACCCAGCTCCAGAACAAGGACGAAGGACTCGGCATACCAGTGAGGAGCGTGCGCAGAACCTTTGGCTGGCGCTCCTCATACTGGATGTCCTCTTCGACGTCCAGCTCTTGCAAGGGTCCATCGTCTGCGCCTTGGAGCAGCTCTGCACGTTCAGAGTCAGAGTCGCTAATATCGACTGCCTCTTTTACAATGATGTTCAGCTGGTCGGATATGATCTTGTATGGCGCAGTATCCTGGAGGCTGATGAAGAACGAGGGCAGGTACACCAGGGCCAAAGCGGTAGCGAGGGGTGGAACAATCTGTTTTAGAATATCGTCAGGATGCAAATGGGGGTCGGCGGAAGGGGTGCACACTAACGGACGTTGGTATCTACGGTAATCGATAGTCAGTTGCCGTCGGAGACAATACATTGGACGGGGTGGAGTTCAGGCAGGCGAACGTTTGCCGGGGACATGCTACTACTGTACTCACCCAGCGCAGGAAAATGTAGACGCTCACGCGCAGGGCCACCGAGCTCACCAGCGCAATAACGTCGCTCGCAGAAGCCATAGTGGAAGTCAATGCGCTATCATGACGGTGACAGTGGTGTTCAGCTGCGTGAGACGCGCCTTCTAGAAGGCCGTCGCGTTGATTCCACGATGACGTGCCGGAGCTTTCGTCGCCTAGCCAATCGCAGCGTAGCTCCCGCCAAGTCCTATTTTAGGAGACTCGGGCCCGGCGCCGCATGTGTTTCCCACCTCGTGTCCGGCCAATAGTTTGGCCCTCCAAACCAAATCCAAATCTTCACCTTCTATCGACCTTCTCGTGGCGGTGCGCAATGACCTGACTGTTGCCGTATCCTGCCTTCGCAGCAACGGCGCAGCTAACCCCCCCAAGCGAGAAGGAACGACCCACTGATGCCCCACGCTGGCTTGTAGGCGTTTTCAATGAACTATGTCTCGGTCTATACCGTTTGTTCCTGCTTTTTGTAGCCTATGCATTTCCAAAACGTCATCTTTTTCAGAATAGAGTCATGCGTTGTGGTTTGTATAAATGGTCTCGGATGCGTCCCGAGGGTGGAGCCTCCAGACTATCACCCGCTATCACTAAGACACTGAGCGATTGTGCAGCCTAAACTTCTTTATTCGTCTTTTTGTGTTCCAGTACTACTACAGAAATCGCCAAATCTTGCCTTCTACGGGTCAGAAAGCCAGTTGATCAATATCTCCGTTCCTTCGGTCTCACTGTTTCGCCACAGCCATTCGCCATGGGGATTATGCAGAGTAGCTTTCCTCCTCCACCCAAGTGCCCAAACTGTGGACAGCCGAAGGATGTAAACCACGCTTGCTCCTCGAGTGGAGGAACGCCTTCCAGTGGATCGTACACCTCCGACTGAACGACCATTGAATGCACACCTTCAACCATCAACTAACCGAATGATTGATCCACCACTATGCAACATTGACTCCGGTATCTTTACCCTCACGATCACCACAAACACATCACATAGGATGTAATGGACGTCGAAAAGATTTGACCGCCTGGCTAGGAAGCTTACATCCGCTTCACTACGAGATCGGCAAAGTTTCCCCCGGCCTCGCACCATCTAGCGTCCGCTCCACCCACGCAATTCTCAAACCATGCCGCACTCGCCACCAGATACACGCGTCGCAGGAACATCTTAGGAACTGCGACGGAACTATCTAGCGAGAGGACGCGTGGAGGTCTTCAGATCTAGGCAGCAGCCACCCACCCACGAGCCGAGCCATTTAGCACCGTTCCTGTGATCAAAACGACGACTAAATGGGCTTAAAGGTCACCCATGAATATGGTATGGTGTGCGCCGAAACCAGCATCTGGGGCGCGGCAAGGCTGACATACGGCAGATCTTACTCGGGGCCAAGCGCGGCCTGGGGCTGAGCAGGTACACGACACCTACCGTTGGTACACTTTTGTATATTCATCATTATTACTTATTCTCTTGGCTAAGTTCTTGCGCCATGTTCTCTTGAAGTATTTCTCTTTTCGTTTACGATCATGGATGCTTAATTGGGCTATTGGTTGTGTAGTTCGACTCTTTTTTTTCATTCTCCACTTACTTCATCCTAGTTGGATTTTTTTTCTGATTTACCCGTATATTTTGAACCTGAACCGTGAGTCAATGCATTCGTTTATTATGACTCGAGATCACAGTGCCTTTGTCGTCCTTGAAAAAAGTTTTTCCTACTAGAATGCCCTGCGAGACACTATTAAAACCTTCTCTTCTGCAGGCTTGCGTCTCCGAATGTGCATAGGTGGTTTACTGAGCTAAACTGCCCACACTTATCCCATCAAATTCTTGCACATCTCGTTGGATACTGCTGTACTACGCCAACTTCATTGAGAAAATAATACATAATAGAATTTCTATCACCTGCATGCCCGGAATCGTAGAACCCGCCTGCAGAAGCATCATTCCAAACGAGAACCACGGGGCCAATTTTGAATGGGGCAAGAGAAAAAGCTGGGTTATATCACTCCACGCGCTATCCGTATGGGAAAATAAGTTTCCTTTTCCTGGGTGCGTAAGCTGGGTATGGCTTATGGTGCACAGCATTCCGCATGTGATCCTAGGCATCAAGCTGCCATTAAAGAGCGTTAGGATAACGCTTTATTTCCTAGGTATTAGAAGGAGGGGTTAAGTTATATTAAGTATTAATTTCTGGATACTGTGTTGCTGTGGGTCGCTGGAGTTTACTGCTCCCGCTCCTTCTCTTTTACTGAGGGAATTGGAGTATCATTCGCTGGGCTTCGATTAGTTAGAAGCGCATTTGCACAAGGTGGGCGGGGATGAAAGACGTGCGCTTTGTAGACCTCGTCACTCATGGTCGAGAAGCTATACAAAAATTCTTATTTCTGGCAGTTGTCTGTATTTTGCATTCATTATTTTATCATGAACGTTGGTGAATTTCAGCTGTTGTGCCCTCAATAGACACTTAGTGGTAGCTCCTGTTACTTACAGGTCAATAGATGAAGTGAAATGTAAAGGTCTTTAGATGTCCCTGATCTTCAGCAGCAAAAGGATAAATTAATGGTACGCCTCGTCTGTGGGCTTAGAAATTTCCTAATTACCCTAGTCGATATCCTGCTGTTTGGAAGCGAGCCTAATGAGCGGGAACGGGCGCTTGCTGTACTTCTCGAAAGGAATACACCGTTCTGGGTGTGATTCAGGGTTTCTTCTATCCCGAGGTCGTAACCAACGCCCTAAACAGATCATGCGACACAGAGCAACCAAGAAGCGCCACAATGGTTACGGATGTGTAATGAGTGCGCCAGAGTGAGAAGAATGTTGGCAATGGGATGAGTACCTAGTGAATAGGAGTAGGAACGCAGTCGCGTACTAGAGATGCTCAATGTAATTTAAGCACAATTGGTGGTGAATCAGGCAAGCAGCGATCATTATAGAATGAAAAAATGCGTTCACAGTGCCTGCCGACATGCTATGCACCTGTGATTAGATCAACTGACCAAGATATTATTGGAACTTCGGACGTTGGAGACCAAGCTATTTGGGCAAAAAGCCCGGGTAGGAAGCATTCGTCGTTTACGCCAGTGTTACCATTATATATGAAACATTTATTGACTTGTCTTTGATACATTTATCGGAATGCAGTAGAATGGAGAAGGGAAAACAAGGCCGGTGGGCATTGTGACAGCACCAACTAACTTCCCTTAGTTACTACTGTTCAAGGAACATTCCTCATGCTCTTCCTGGACCAGAAAGTCTCGAATGCTCAAGGATCCTTCTTCCGTGGAGTCACAATAATACAAAGCCGATTTTGAAGCTTGGTATTCCAACGACGATATGGGAGGATGACTTGGAAGTGGCTTACCCCTGTTTCATTCGTTTCCGGAGCTTTCCCCCAAATCCCGGACTACAGCAATTCGAAAATCTTTCCTACGTGCGGGAAAGCTGCTGGCGATTGCAAAACCATCTCGAGTGAATTCACAGAGTGTATGACGAGATTCGTATCGTATCGCCAAGTAGATTTGTCCGTATGTAATATTACCGAGGGGAACAGAGCCAGTAGATTTTTTTGCAAGGCCCGAAGTAATGAGATCGGACTCGCGTAGTGTGATGATATCGGGGATAACCTCGCGTATGAAAGTGAGGTGCGGGTCTACCTCGCTGACACGAGACCCAGCTTATTCAAGGCTATTGCAAGTGAGTAGGTTTGCATGTGTCCTATATGAGCAATTACATACCCTCTTCCACCCGTGTAGCTTGATTTTTAATCACCATAGGCTGCGACGGCCCGTTAATGAAGATTTTGTTCGATGGATAATAACCGGTAAGCTTCTGCTGTCCTAGAAATCGCCTAAGCTCAAACCAGTCTGGGTTGTCGAGATCGCTGATGAATGAATTGACGTAGGCATCAGTATTAATCTCGGTATTCAACTTCTTCAAGTCGACCAAGAATTGCACGATGTTACCGCCGCCAACTAATTTACCGTTGACCTTATCTTGGTTTCTGCCCGGTTTTTTTGCGAGCCTGAACATGATCTTCGTTTGCTGAGGACCCCAAGCATGAACGTTGATGCGATAGGCCCGATATAAAGCAAATAGTTCGTCAGGGACTGTCTGTCGAAGAGCATAAACAACTGGTAGGGTTGCGAGCAAGAGCAACAAAGCGGCGACGCGATTAAAGATGAACATAATGTATGTTGCGCCAAAGTCCGAGCTTTAGAGAAGTGCAGCGGCAACGGTAACCAGAGAGTTATCCAGCGGAAGAAGTGGCAGTGAAGGAAAGAATCAAGAATTTTCAAAACCAAGTGCAAGTCCAAGTTCCAAGTCTCTGAAGACGGTACTCGGAAGGTAGTCCTCGTACGGCGAGACTCATTATGGTCGAACTCATCTCGCCTCGCTAGGGATAGTGACGCTCTAAGACTCCACTCGTTCGCGACATGTTGGTAGGCTCGATCCAGAGCTTTGTACCGGCATACACCGGGCCCAAACAACGATCATCCCGTGCGCGGTATCTTGGAGGCAAATTAACTCGACCCTGGAAGAATCAGACTACCGAGGTTCACCTCGAAGCGACCCCCCGGCGAAGCGACCCACCTGAATACTAAAACAGCTTCACAACTTAAAGCTGTAGAGCCTTACACAATAGCTATTATCGCAATATTTCTTAATAGTAATATCTAAAGGCTTTAATTAGTATATATAGCTATTAATATTATATAGAAAGCGTAATATTATAATTATACTATAACTTAAGAGCTAGTGCGCCTATAGTAATATACTAAAACTTTTTTTTACTTATAAGTTTTATAATAGCTTTTTTTTAAAGTAGCATTTATAAGAGCCTTAAGGTTACGCTTTTTACCTTTATATAAAATTTTAAAAGCTTATTAAAGTTATTTTATAGTCTTATAAGTAGCTATTTTAAAAACCTATTTAATAGCCTTCTTAGTCTTCTCCTTCTCTTTTACTAGCTTAACTATAGCTTTTACCTAACGCCTTACTTCCTTCTTCTTTACTTTTGCCTATCTTATCTTCTTATAAAGCCTATTTATCTTAGCTTTTTAAAGTTATACCTGCTCCTCCTTGTATTTTTAGAGCTACTAATAATTACGTGCCTCCTTTACCTTTCTTAAAGACTAAAATATAACTTTACTATAATACTCTTTAAGTTTTTTAAGTAAAAAAGGCTTGCCTCGCTTCCTGTATATTCTTTTTTATTAATTAAAGCCTTACGTAGGCCCTTAATTTTATACTTAAAAAAAGTCTTTTAAGTAAAGATTTAGTAAAAGGCCTAGCTTAGCTTTTAAGCTTATTTATTACCTTAATTCTTAATTGTTTAATATAATAGGCTTTTAGTTTTCCTTCAGTTTAAGGTACCTAGGGCTAAGGAATTGCTATTACTTAAAGAGCGTAGGCTAGTATTAAATTTTTATAATATAATTTTAAAATTAAAGAGTAAGAGACTTATAGCCTTAAAGGCCTTTAAAATTATTATTTCCTTAAAAAAGGCATACTAGGTTTAGTAAAAAAAAAAGGAAAAAATACTTTTTACTTATTAAGTTAAAGCTCTAGCTCCTTTCTATAAAAGCTAAAATCTTATTTAAGTAGGCTATTAATAAAGGCTTAAATATAGCTATATTAAGTAGCTATAGCGTATAGGTTAAATAAAGAAGATATATAGTAAGGAGGATCTTATTTTACTTATAATACTTAATAAAATCTATTATAAAGTAAGATCTATAAATATCTAAAATAAGTAATTAATAGGAAGATTAAGCCTTCACCTTTATACTATAATTAAACACTTATTTAAGCTACGTGTGACGGCCTGGCATGCCGGCAGGACACATGACCTCGCGTGAGAGGCGCGACTGCCTCACGCCTGGGCGCAGCTGCCCACGCACCCAGTGTAGCTATCTCGGATAGATAGATGTTCCGTGCCGAGCGGCAGCGCATAAAAGCGCCGCAGGCCTGTGTACCTACAGTCTCCTCATCTTAGTGTAGCTGAAATAGAGCCAACCTACCTCATCTACTCTCTTGATGCAGGAGCCTGTGCCCGTCCTCACACTACGTAAGACTAATGTTATTATTTATTTAGCTAGAACGTAATAAAGAGATTTAACTTAATAAATTTTATAATTAAGGGCCTATAGCTACAAGTCTTATATTAATTCTAAGGCTAACTAATAAATAAAAATAGGCTTAAGGTAAGATCTATTAGCGTAGATATAGGCTAGTAGCATTATTTACTTTTATAAGCTATTTTAGATACCGTGCTTTATAAGCGAGCGGGCCATACAAGCGAGCGGGCCATACCGTGTCCGTGCACCCAATGCACGGAGTCAACCAATGCACGGGGATCGCGATCACCACCACCTTTTAAACGCGTATTTACTTAACCACTATAACAGGAATATTAGATGCGCTTATAGAGATTAATAATTTAAAGCCTAGCGAATAACTTATGTATATAAATATAGTAAAAAAACATAGTATTAATTACTTAACGTTGTCGCGCGCGTATTAACTTAATTAGGTCCTCTAACGCGTTGCTAATAAGAACTAATAAAAGCTTAGTAACTAATAGGAATTAGATCTAATTAAGTATATAGAGGAGCTTTTAGCGCGTCACTTACCACCTATAAGGCATATAATATAAAATTTTGTATCCTTAGTTACCTAATAGCCTTATTTTAATAGCTAGGTTAAGCGCTTCCTGCACCGTCACCGCGATTAGCTTACCCTCTAATGGACCACCAGCATGGACTCTAATCGCCATAACGCTGAGTCACAATGCA